>JARYZH020000595.1:0-113722 GCA_030021035.2 Notholithocarpus densiflorus
AGGCATTGTAAACAAAAGAGATGGGATGGCTCCTGAGAGTGAGTTATGTGACAAGTCAAAGGTATACAACTGAGGAAGTCTACTTATTTCAGATGGAATTGACCCATTCAACTGACATCTTGAGATATATATCTCTTTGAGTTTAGTAAGATTTGTCAATGAAGTTGGAAATCCGCCATCAAAATTGTTATACGAAAGATACATATATTCTAGTTGTGTTAGATTATTTAGGAAGGATGGGATTTTCCCATGGAGATGGATACTTTCAAGAGAGATAAAACTGAGCTTTGCAAGGTTTCCGAATGTTGATGGAGGCTGACCATTAAAATTATTGAATGAGAGAGAAAGTGAAGTGAGTTGAGATAGGTTCCCAATAGAAGAAGGGATTTGCCCTGAGAAATGATTATAATCGAGGTTTAAAAAGTTCAAGGGTTCAATGTGGCCAATTGAATTAGGCAATTCCCCAGAAAAACTTGCATTGTGAAGATCCAAAACGTTCAAGGACTCAAGGTTGCCAAATGAATTGGGTAATTTCCCAGAAAAATTTGTAGAGTAAAGATCCAATACCCTTAGAGAACTTCTTGAAGGAAATTCTGGAAGAAAACCAATGAGCAAGACATTACGTGACAAAACAATGGCTTGTAACTTGGGCAACAAGAAAACATTTTTGGGAAATTCACCAAACAAACTGCAATCAGAGAGAGAAAGAGATGTCAAGGAAGATAAATTTACCAGGGATTGAGGTACCGATGATGAAATGTTCACATGGTCTAGATGAAGTTCTCTCATATTTGTCATATTCTTGGAAATTGCTTCCAGGTCTTTCTTTTTGAGATGCAGATTAAAGTTGGAGAGATCAAGTGAAATCAAGTTGGTCAACCATGAGATTTCTGATGGGATTTGGCCAGTGAAATTGGAATAAGAGAGGTCAAGATGAGATAACCTTACAAGCTGGCTGAAACTTGATGGGATTGTGGAGAAAATGAACCCATTCATGGAAAGATTGAGTTTTTGAAGGTGATGCAGGCTGAAAAGGCTGCTATTTGGACTGAGAATTCCAGATAGCCAACTATTGCCCAGGTTTAGGCCAACCACTTGACCTGTCTTGTTGTTGCATGTGACCCCATCCCAAGAACAACAATCAACTTTTGCTTTCCAAGACTTCATCTTTGGGTAATTACCAGGATAGTAAACAACGGGCTGAGATGACATTCCCTCTTCAAATTCTTGCTTTAGTTGTAGCAAAGCAGAGCTCTGGTCAGGGAGGCAATGATGTTTAGAAGAAGTGCTTTGACAATGCGGAATGAAGAATAAACAAGAGGCCAAGTATAACATAAGATATCGATTTCTTTTCCCCATGCTGAACATCTTATCAGCTAAGGAATTTGATGGAGAATTGGGTACAAAGAGGTCTGAGTAGGTTAAAGAACTAATGATGCCTAAGGATATTTATGCCAGGCAAGAGTGCGTATAGGGGGGTCTAAGTTGAAAGGACTAACATAATTGGATTTTTTTCTTCAGGTGTGTACCCAATTGAATTTCAAGGACTATCACAAATAATCATTATATTGACTTGAAAGGAGGACGGAACTACCTTAGGGCTGAGGGAGGCCATGGCCCCCGCCAACCTTTGAAAAAAAATTCCCTAGTATATATATTAGCATAAAAAATATACTTAAGGCTCTAAAATTAATATACTTGGCCCTCCTCTCCCAAACAATTTACAAGCTGACCCATGAAACCGAAAATGAAAAAAAAAAAAAAAATTATCAAATCATCCTTTGTTTGGTTGTCCCAAGAATATCAAGAAAAAAATTTAGCTAAACATTTGGACAATTTACAAATCCAGACAACAAGGAAAATATACAAAACAATTCACATATTCAGATAATAATAAAAATCTTTGGACATGGTCTAAGTAAAAAAAAAATTATAATAAAAAAATTATAAATCCTAGCAAAAAAAATCACAAAAACCCAATAATCTTTACTGAATTTCTACCTTTCATTTGAGAGCTCTTTGTCGCTCTCAAATAACTCCACTCCATAGTCACAGAAACAACTTCTATGCTGCTAATCACTCCATCCACACACCAATCACTGTCACCAGCAACTTGGATCAGTTGGTGTCTTTAATCAATCCATGAAAACTTTTATTTTTTTAAAGAGCTGCTGCTCTTTAACACAACCCGTGGAAAATTTTTATTTTTTTATTTTTGAATGATAGAATTTTATTAATTTTTAATGTTTTATTAACTTTGGGACACACTTGGTATGCATGCATAAATGTAATGTGAAATAACAACAATCTACTGTTTTGCGCCTTACCTAAACTGCCACTAGAGCATGTGTGCGATTAGTTTATTGGTAATAAACTTTGTGCCTTAACTAAATTAAGGTAGTGATGGGAAAAGCTTTATTATTTACATAGTTGAAAACTCAAAGTTACCGTTCATTATCATGTGATTGTTTAACAGATCTCTATTTCTTTTCTTTTTTACTACTTTTTCAAAATGGCAATTTTTTAAAAGAAAGGATCTCACATCTTTATGCTACCTCAACCTTAACCAAGTAATTATAAAAATAAAAAAATCCTTAACCAAGACACCAATAATTGTCTCACCCTTTTTTCACTGAGTATTAGTGCATGATGTTGATTAATAATTATTTTAGTTGTTTTATTAAAGTAATACTAGACATGGATTTGAACTTTTAACTATAATTTTTGTATTTTTTTTTTTAGAATCTTATATATATAGCATTATGAAGTTATTATGTATAGAATTATGTGAAAAGAATAAATAGATTTTAAAAAAAATTATAATGTGGATAGAATAAAAAATTGGTCTAACCTCAGTCAAACCTTGAAAATATCAAGACGTGTCAATTGACTTACAGAACTCTTGATTATTGTTAGGACATATGTGATTCATGTTAGGAGCATATGTCAACATTTTATGTAATTGGCTAATTTTTTGACAAAACGCACTTTACTTGTAATTGGGTAGATCTAGGATGTGTTTAATGTTTCAAGAAACCTTGTTTCAAGTTCAAATGTTAAAGCCATGCAAGTCTGTCCAAGATTCAAGTGTGAAAAGTGCTATTCATTAAAGCTCGACAGCTAGCAATCTATCAAGCCTTGAAGAGTTGTTCCAGCCCATGGCTCGACAGTAGCTCGACAGATAGGGTATCTGTCGAGGCTTATGAAACTCAGAATTTCTGGTCTGTTTTTCATCCAATTCGTGATTGTATGTTTGAGCTTTCTTTTCTCACAACCCTAGACATATAAAAGGATTACTTTAAGGGCCGTCAAAGGAGACACAAGTTGTACAAGTGTTGAGCAAAGTTTGTTCAAGCAAAATTGTGACTGGAGACAGAATTTGCCCTAGTTCATCTTTCTTGTGAAGAAGCTACTGTGTTTGTACACCGTAAGGTTTTGTAACCAAGTATCTTCTTGATCTTCATCGTCTGGATGAATTGAAGAACTTTACAGCCAACAACCTTCTCTAGTTGGTGATTGAAATCGCGTACTGGGATCCGCACAATTGGTTAGTCACGTACTAGGAGCCGTGCAATAAAAGTAGAGATTGTCACTACAGAGCAAGTCCAATTGGGTATTGGGGTAAGGGTTCAACTGTAGGTTGGTATAAAGTACTGGGATTCCTTTACTTGTAACCGCTTGTTGTGATAATAGTGGATTCTTGGGAGTGGTGACCTTAAAATCACCCGGTGGGGTTTTTGTCGTGTAGGTTTTCCCCATTCGTAAACAAATTACCGTGTCAATTTATTTTCCGCTGCATACTTTAGATAATTGGTGATTTGTTTGTGCTATCACGCGCTTTGCATGTTAATTTGATTAATTAATAAACTTGACTAATTAATCAATTAATTTATCACAAGGGGTCAATACGTTTTTGGCCTATCAATTATAAATATCTATTATTGATTTTTAGGAAAAGAAAAAATACAAAAAAATAAAATTAATGCTAATAATGCATCGCTGTCAACCTCTAGTATTAATATTCCAACTTTTTAAAATTTTTGAACAAAGAATTTTGGCCCCCCTAAGTTTGAATCCTGGTTCCGTCCCTTTATATAATTGAATTTTAAGAGCCACCTGTATTGACTTGATGTTCATCTGGGTGTGCAGAATAATTTCTCTGTTTGTCTTATTCCTACTATTCTATAACCCACTGAATGGGTTGAGACTTTTATTGGTCGATGCGGTCAAGTTGATTGTTCCTAACCATAGTCCGGAGTACTATGCTGTCAATGAGTTGAATTGAAAAGACAGGGTTAACTGGATTTCCATAGTTGATTACACAAAATTCCTTTCACAAACAGGTGAAGGTGTTTTTCCACGTACCCATTATTTCCATATAGGTCTGCTTTGAAAGTCCATATGGAACTTGATTAAAGTAAAGGTCTCACAAACCATTGTATTAAGTTAGCAAAGTGCAGAAATTTGTCAGCCATTAGATGGAACTATCAAATTTAGAAGGCTTGAATTGAAAAGTTCATGTGATCTCAATGTTCATTTGAATGTTTTGTAGTTTATTATTGGTGTTCTACTTCACAGAAATACACATATATTCGTGACCATAGAAGTATAAATAAGTATAAAGAGTATAGTGCTTAATTTTGAAGGATTAAGAACTGAACACAATTATATATTTAATTTTTGTCTATAATCGTGTCATTTGAAAAGTATCATATGTTGACCGGACCTTAGTATATTGATGGAAAAAGAGTGTGAACTAAGAACACAACCATTTGGTCAAGAAAACGTCAAGCACGGACTCACCTAATAAACCAATCAATGAATTTGTGAAGTGTGAACTGTGGAGGGCAATTGTAAAAGCCATGAGGATTTTAGTCTGACCTTTACTCGATCCCTCACAGTTCCTCACAGCAACACGACCAGTGCATTAATTGTGAGAGTAATCAAACCGCGCAATACTATCAATGAGAGCAACAACTAGCGTGAACTACACTTTATATTAACTACATTTTATATATAATATGACTAGCAACAGACTTACACGATGCGTGAGAAGAAATAATTTTTTTAAATTGTAATATATGTATTAATTTATTTTTTAAAATTTTTTGAAGATAATTTGTTCTCCCTAGATTCAAAAAAAAAAAAAAAAAAATTGTTCTCCTTAAAAATTAAATAATTTATATTCGGTCCAATTAGGTCTAATTCGGTCTAATTTGGTCCACTCGGTCCAATTCTGTCCACTCACACAATTTCAGTCCCCTTCTGTGTATTATAGACTAATTGAGCCTTAAATTGATTCTTTTTGTAGGTTTTCTTTTCAAGTTTAGCTCAAAAATTCATTTTTTTCTTAAATTTTGAGTTGAAAAGTATGAAATTATATTTTATTTGGGCTAAATTCTTTAGTTTTGAGTTAAAAAATACAATAAAAATAGACATTATAAATTAGAAATATGAGCCCTAAAAATGAAATAAAAATTATAAATATTCAGAATTCTTATTCGGTCCACACTAGTTCTATTCGGTCCATTCCGTCCTCTTTGGTCCAATTTGGTCATATTCGGTTTTATGGTCCTAATCCGTCCCGTTAGTCCTATTTAGTCCACTATGTCCACTAAAGTTCTACTCGGTCTACTTCGGTCTATTCAGTCTTATTCTGTCTACATTGGTTTTATTCAGTCCATTTTATACAATTTAGTCTTATTCGGTCTACTTTGGTCATATTCGGTCCATTCTGTCCACTTTGGTTCTACTTGATCCTATCCAGTTCAAATTGGTCCTATTTGATCCATTCTAACCACTTTGGTTCACTTCAGTTCTATTTGGTCCACACTGGTTCTATTCAATCCAATTTGGTCATATTTGGTCCATATGGTCCTAATCAATCCATTTAGTTCACTCTGTCCACTAAAGTTTTATTTGGTCCACTTTGGTCCATTCAATCTTATTCAGTCCACTTCAGTTACTTCGGTCCACACTGGCTTTATTCGGTCCACTTTAGTCCTATTCTGTCCACATTGGTCCTATTCAGTCCATTTGTCCACTTTAGTCCTATTTGGGCCATTTCGTCCACTTTGGTCCTATTTTGTCTGCATTAGTCCTATTTCTTCCATTTTGTCCACTTCGGTCCAATTCAGTTCACACTAGTCCTATTTGGTCCAATTTGTCCACTTCAATCATATTTGGTCCTGTTCTCTCCATTTTGTCCACTTTGGTCCTAATCTGTCCATTCGTTCTTATTTGGTCCACTTTGGTCCTATTTAGTGTTCCATTTGGTCCAATTTGTCCATTCAAACCACTTCGGTCCATTTTGGTCCACTTCGATCTATTTTTGTGCACTCACATAATGAGAAAAAATATGTTTGGATTGAAAGAACTTATTCTAAATCCAAATTTATTAAAAAAAAATATTATTCTCAAACTTGTAATGTCTAAAATCTTAAACATAACATTTATTATTACTATGATTTTGTTGAACCCCATTCATTAACGTAGCATTTCATTCCACTTCGGTATGGCTAAATTTAAGTAAGTCTTTCTAAACATAAAGGATATGAATACACAAATATAATTTTTAGGGCATTTATTCATTTGTTTTAACGTCATTACTTTTAAATGAATTGCATGAGGTTGATTATACATTTAAGCAATATATATGTGTGTGTGTGTGTGTGTATAATATTTATTTAAATAAATTATTCATTCTTTTGAAAGAGAATATCATAATAATCAAAACTACTCATATCAAACTTATACTGAATATGTATAATTTATTCTCTAAATTTTATTGTAGAGAGAGAAAGACTACTTGTGATGGGGAACAAAAAAATATAACACCAAAACGTATGAACCCAAAATAAAGTTTTATAAATCACAATGATTCATCAATATAAAGTAGAGTTGTAAAAAAGAATAAAAAATCAAAGGAAAGAGAATAACACTTTTTCAAGAGAGAATGAGAGAGAGAATAATAAGAAATCTATAGAAAATAATGAAAGAAGAAAAAAATTAAAAATGAAAAATATAGTAATAAATACCAAATTATCCAAGTCATGTTATGTAATAAAATAACATTATATTCTTATTTACTATCTTTATAATGCAATATGATAACATCTATGAAATTAAAGAGAATAAAAAAGATAACAACTTAAAAACACGAAACTTAATTATATCAAACCAAAGTAGAGTTCCAAACAATACAAAAATTCATCAATCTAAAGTAGAGATGCAAAAAAAAAAAAAAAAATCTACCAAAAAGGGAAAAAATGAGAGAGAAAGAGAAAGAAGTAACCTTTTGTATGTGGGAAAACTATGTATATGTATAAAATGGGAAAGAGAATTGTAAATTTATAGTAAGAGAAGGGGAATACGAAAAGCAAGAAATAAAGGAAAATAAAGAGAGAGAAAAAGTGATATTAAGGTAAATAGTAGTGGGGAAATGAAAAGGTAAAAGGAATGTGAAAAATTAGAGAAAGTATAACAATAAGTTGAGAAATTAATAAGGAAAAAAAAAACACTCTAATTTTGGTGGCTGTATGTTTGTTATAGTTTCATTAAAAAAAACTATTATTGTTTTTAATTCCGTTCCTATATAATTAATAATGATAAACAAAAAAAAAAAAAAAAGGTATATTAACCTTTTCTTTAACAACAAAAATCAATTAATTTCTTGGCTTTATGATGAAGAGCAATCATCATGAAGCAGACGTGATAGGTTGAAATTCAATTATATTTACTTTCTTGGTTGGATGATAGAAAAAAATTATCATAAAATGGATGCTATATGTTGAAATTCTTTCCTATCTATCAAAAAAAAAAAAAAAAACCTCAATGTTTGTCAATTAAATCAATTAGTAAAAGTCATTTTACTTGAATAATTAAAGTATTTACCAAGTCAAAATTGCTCATATTTTCAATTGTCAATTTAGAAGTTGGTAGGTTAGTGACACTTTGGAAATTGCTATTCTTTTCAATTGATCTATTAGTATTGGAGGTTTTAAAAAAATTTAATTGTTTTCCACAATCTAGCAAGTTGAAATTGCTCATATTTTCATTCTTAAGTTCAAGTGTATTATGCCAAGAAAATAATTACATTTGACTTTTAAAAAATTGCATGTTCATTGATTTTAAAAAAAATTGCATGTTGCAAAATGATCTTAATTTTAACTAATACTTAGCAAATACATGCAAGTATTGCAGTTTAACTATAAAATATTATTAGGCATTTCTCCTTATCATAATTTTATTATGATAAACTTTATCCACCATTTCTTTATCTCTCTCTTAGCCTTGCGATATAATCTTAATGTTCTTTTGGATTATCAATATTATTGGATGGTTTAAATATTACTAATTGCCATAGTAATTGGTAAAAATAATCACAGAAAGTTCAAGAAATATTTATATTACTCAATATATGTTAGGTCTCAAAACTAAAAATAGTGGTTCTAAGGTTTGAACGTGATCTAATAGTGTTTTAGAATTTAACGTTAAGTAATGTTAAGTTGTCTATTTTTAAGTAAAATAAAATAAATTAAAAGATGGATTTGAAATAAGTTTCGATTAATAAAATATATGTGGAATAATTTTAATAGAATTTGAATCGAGTTTGAGATATATATTTTTTAATAAATTCGAATTTAGAATAGGTACTCTCAACCGAAAGATCAGAATGATCCATATAAACCAAATCGGACCGAAAAAGGACTGAATGGACAAAAGTAGATCGAAGTGGACTGAATAGACCAAATTAGACAGAATGGACAGAAGCGGTCCGAAATTGGCCGAAATGGACAGGATTGTCCGAAAAAGACCGAGGTAGACCAAAATGGACAAAATAGACTGAAATGGACTGAAACAGACAGAATTGGACCAAATGCAAAGTAACAACACACAGACAAAAGAATTGATGTTTTATATACTATTAAGTTTAAAAAATAACGATTTCGAGTTTTCATCCCACCTAGCGACAATCATTAATTATAAATTTATAAGTTCTCATTATTATGACATCAACTATTTGTATCTATGTGCATCAACCATTTGTGTCATTTTTTCTTCTTTTTTTATTTTATTTAACCATAGCCATTTTTAATAAAGGCAAAATACAATTTTGGGTATACTCATTTCTGCTCACCCAATGAAATAGACCAATCTAAACCCGCTGAATCTTTTGCTCTCTCTCAGGCTGCAACTTTTGTAGGAAAATTGGTTTTGTTTCCGACACTTATTTTTGGCTTGATCATGCTTGTTGTGTTTCAGTTTAGCTTGTATCGAATCTGTTTGATGAAATGCTTGAGAGGAACTTGGTTTGAGAGAGAAAGAGAGAGAGAGTCTCACAGATAAAGTCTTCTCTAAATGTGATAATTTGGGAACTTTTCCCATTCTTTTATTATAGACTTCCTGGCTTGCAAAATTGTGGTAGATTTCATGTATAGCATTTCAGTTTGCCATAACCATAAGGCTCAAGTTTGTGGGTAAGTGTTGTCCTCTCTTTTTTATCTGTACTATAGATGGGTCTTGTGGGTGTGACCGCTGATACAGACCTCAGTGGTGAATGTACTAAGGGTAAACAAAGTTAGTAGCTCACCACTATTTCACATTTTTTTGACAACTGAGATCCTCAAGATCACTAGTTGCCTTTTTGTTAGGAAAGAAATTTCTAGAAGAAAAGAGATATTCTCTGAAAGGAAACTTGTATTCACAAAGAGAATGAAAAACTTACATAATCTTACACACTGATTTGCTATTTATACATCATAGCAATCAGTTACACGAGCCCAGAAAATTAGGCGCGAATTAAGCAAAATTAACTAACTAAAAACAGAAAGTAATCTAACAGCTTAAAGGGAAAACAAATAAAATTACAACACGTGTCCATCTAATTGCCTGAATCACGTGCCAGCAACTAAAGTTTCATTTAACAATACGACATCGCTTTTCTTCTGTAGCTGCTTCTTTCCTTTGACAGAAAACGATGCCGTTTTCTTTAATTGCTTCTGCAGATGTCTTGCTTCAGTTTCAGCACTTTTAAAGACAAAATTGGAGATTTCCCAAAGTGTCCACCTTGTGCTTGGAACCCCCATAAGTTTGTTTAGGAGAGATTTAAAAATATTCAAGTATGAAACTTTTAAGCTGCTGACGGATTTTTCGGTAGAGCTTGTTGTAAGACATATCTAATGACTCTAATGAATTAATGTATAGTTTATGCAATCTGGTTCTGCTTCTCCAGCTTTATCTACATTTTGATGCAAAATGGTGCTTTAAAACATGGTTTCTAGTACTTGGCTTTATTTGTAAATTTCTACATATAGCTAGTTGAAGAAATTGTGGATTTATACTTATATATGTTTTCTGGTAGACTAATACAAGTAAAGAATAATGATAATACTACTATATTGGAAATTATTGCTACTACAACATAACACTCTACATAGGAAAGCTAAAAGCTTTAGATTGAGACGCTGTTGGGAATTCCCTTGAAAGTAAGTCCTTCTTCACTGGTAGGACAGAGCAAAGTGTATGGCATCTTCACTGGACCAACACGGTTCTTTAATTTCTCATCCTTGTTCCTCTTCGTTATTCTATCCTCAACTTCTTTCAGGTTCTTTCCAAATCTTTTAAAGGCTTCTATTGGTTCTGTGTCTGAGGTCCAGTCAAGACTGTCTCTTTGTCCAAGAAAAATCTCATCAGATGAGTGCCTTGACAAGATTTCTACAAGGGAAATGCCGAGAACAGACTCAAACTGGGAAGTAAATATTTTCAGGAGAGCTTTTTCAGGGTGAGACTTAAGCTCCTCATAGTCAGAAGTGCCTTCTTCCGGCATGAAGTGACGGCTCATTGCTGGGCGGTTTGGGGGGTAACCTCCATAAGGGTACTGTCCAAAGTTGATAGCTGCATGGAGGGCTGAAGCAATCCATATGATAGTAGTGCATGTTTCGATTAGCTCTTCTCGAGTCTGCATTTTAGGCCACCAGGGCTCATCTTTTTTGTCACCATGACCCTCCTCTCTCAGTTCCTTCCACCAGTACTGGAGTTCAGAGTCATCTCGGACCATGTCATCAGTCTTGTAATAGAAGGAGCAGTAGTCTTCAACCCATGTTTTGATTGCTGACCAGATTTCCAGCCCATCAACAGCATACGGGTAATCCTCTATCAGTAGGCGCAGACCATGTGGGGAATTCACATCCTTAACTGCCATTCCTCTGTGAATAAAGAAAAGGAGAAGCTTGTATTGAGATATGGCATGAACATATATATAGTTTAGGTTAGACCATGTTAGCATTTTATATGCCAAACTCCTAAGCCCTTAGTTGCTCAACCTTTCTAAACATCATGTAGTAGTGTGAAGTGTAATTTAGCCAGTTACTAGTTTTTTTAGTAGCAGTTTTACTGAGGGATTTGTTCATAATGCATCTCTGTTCTTTAGTTACTATTTTCAATGACATATGAACCATGGATTTTTCACCCCTTTCTGGACTATAAGATATACCTCCTGATGAGATCAGCAGGGAGTGCTTGTTCAGGAAAAACCCAGTTTTTATAAACTTTTGATGACATCTCCATAGAATACTTTCTTGGAAATACTGTTGACTCCAGGGCACCATTAGCATTAATGAGGACCTGTCGGGCCAATGCATTTACATTCATGGTGTCACGGAAGTGAGGATGTAACAGTTTATAAATTGGGTGAAGCACGCTCAACTGCCTATTGGTTGCTATCACAAATGGCTCAATTGCTGCATGGGTATTTAACCTGTGATCGCAATTATAGTTATTTTAAAACCCATTTCAAAATATGAACTGAAATAAATTTTCTGAAACTTCATCAAAATCATACCAGTGACTCATGAGCTGGTGATAACCGGAGTCATTCACAACGACATAAGATTTAGCCAGTTGCCAAATGAAATTTTGGACACCTTCTTCAGCTGGGGTATATACTTTGCTAATGGCTCCAAACTGGTCTCCATCAGGATGGGGCAAGCTCAATTCAATTGCTAATGGCTTCAAAGTCCCATCCTCATTCAAAAAAAGGATTGTCCTGCTGGCGTAGATCTTTGTGGAAGTCTTGTTTATCCTACTCAGGTATGGCATTAGTGTATCATGATGATCTAGTATGAATAGCTTGTTGCTCTTGATTGCCTATTAAACAAATTAAATTTTGTTATCATGGTTTATTATCTGCGGAATAACTGTTGACTAATGTCAAACAATGAATTAGAAACATTACCTCATCTATGGAGAGCCCATTTAAGTATTTCTCGATGTGCTCTTTGGTTATGGCACTGGTTTGATAACCATATACTTTACTATCCAACTTGCTTGTTGGGGGGAATTCCTGTAGTTGAATTAGATGTGGTTATGTTTAAATATTGAAAACCATGATCTTGGTTAAGCTGTTGAGAAGATGGATGAAGAGAAACTCAACTTTAACAACCCAAACAAGGATTTCAAATTTTTTTTCAAATTCATTATTTTTCATTTTTATTTCTTTTTCAAAAAAGGAAAAGTAGCAAATAAACAACGAAAGGTTTAAAGTTTACTTGGAGACGACAGATGGTGACAGGGTTTACTCCAGCCAGCATTTCTCTTGCAAATTCTTCATCAGTCTTCCAAGCAGAGCTATCCTCTGGTCCAAATCAACAAAGAACCAAGTTTAAGTGAAGGGGAATAGTAGAAAAAGGAACAAATGTAACAAGATCTGATATATTATTTGCACATTAAGGCACAAGTCCGTCCCCCCCTCACCCCCCCCACCCCCAAAAAAAAGTGTAAAAAAAAAAAAAAAGTCACTAGTGTCATTTCAAACAAAATCTTTTGTGCCTTACAAAGTCCAGTTATATAAAGTACCTTTAATCACTTGAGGCACTGGATATTTAAGGAGTTCTTCACCATCGGTTCGGAAGATTTCCTTCAGCATCTCTGCAGGGATGTTCTTCCTAATATTCTCAAGTAAACCACTGGGCACCTTGATTCCTCCTTCATAGAGCTTGAGTATATCTTCTAAGCTTTCAAACTCATTGTTACTAAATGCATCTTCTAGCTCAGGTTTAAGGAACTGAGCAATGCCTTTCAGTGCATATGCAACGAAGTCTGACATCTTCAAGTGTCCAAATCTTTCATCTCTGGGGACATAGATGTTTATGCTAAGAAGAGGGTTCAGCCTACTCTCAGTGTTACGATCTGTTGAGATCATAAAAGAAAATCATATAAATAACTGCAATAATGTTTACAAAATTTTAAATTATTATTTACTCTATTGATGAGTTGAAATCACACAAATTCACAACTTCATTCATCACTAATAAATTTTAGCTGGTTATTTCTCAAAATATTCATGATTGTAGATAATATGAATACATTCTATAGCATTTTTTAACATGCATATTCCCAACAAGAAAACCCCCCTCTCAACACGCATGTGTGCACACTCACTTAAAAGATAGAAAGAATTTCAAAGGCAGAGTCTTTCCTAGATCTTGAATCTGTGATTTGTTACTGCTAAATGTTAAATGCTAAACAAACACTATGTTGAAGCAGTGACTGGATAAATTAAAGTGTCTAACCAGTCTCGGTCAGTGGTCGCCCAGTTCTTCCCCTGCGTGGATAGGGGTACTCACTAGATCCTCCAAGAACTGGACGTACATGTTCTGGACCCTTATCAGGATTCCCCAAATCATTGTAGTAAGCATAGTCATAGACTCTGTCCCATTCTTTTAGCTCTCCCTTTCCATCTCCTCTCAAATTTACAAGTTCTTCATCTCTGTACTTGCGCAGTGGTGTTGGAGTTTCACTTGGAAGATATGTCTGCATAATTATATATCATGAACTTGAACATTAGTCTTCAAAAACTGAACTCACAGTTCCACCTATGCTAACTAAGCAAAACAATATGGACTACACTTGGATGCATAAAACTAATATCCACTAAACTTTTTATTGGCTTCTAGGGAATGTGTCTCAACTATGGACAATTTTTCATCTGATTTTTACATTTTTGAAAGCTTCTAGCAATTTAGCTTTTGTATTGAAAGCTAGAGTTGCATACAAAATTCATGTTTATTAGGATTTTTACTTCCTCCTATAAATAATTACCTTGTTAGAGAAGAAAATGCGGTCTTTCTTGTATTTGTCTGCAGGGTAAACCCATGAATTGCAAGGAAAATGGATCCGACCTTGTCCTGGAACATCTTCAAGTGTGATACTATTGAGGTAGAACTCACTATGATGATTATTTCTTATCAAAATTGCCCCCGGAACTTCCATCTCATTGTCCCAATCAAAGGTAACCTTGAAAGCAGACTCGCCTGCGGTTAAGGGGGTGATTGTAGTAATCCAATCTTCCAAATATGCTGGCTCTCCAAGTTTTCCTTGCGACCTGTTTTCTATAAAATAAATAAATAAAAAACATCAAATTTGAAACTAGTTATATAGTAAATCAGAAGATAGTAATCATCAACTATCAAAATGATAATATTTTCTGTGATCTGATGTTATTGTACATCTAAAGATATCTTAAATGCAACGGATTGATACAGATCAAGGTAGTTAAGTTGTAGCTTCTTGAAATGATTAGGCAAAGTTCACTATCCTTACATTTGAGTTTTCAGTTTGGCTCATGTCAACAGGTTTTAGTGAAGTGACCTGCACCAGTGTTGCAGAATTTCATAACCTTACACATTGTTAACTCAAACAAGGGTATATTATATAACAACTTTCTTCTAATGCTCCAGTGCACTTTGTTATAGTCTAACTAACAACAAAAGACTTAGTCTAATGCTACACTTTTTAATAGTCTAACTAAGAACGAAGACTTCATCTAATGCTATATTCCACTGGAGTGAGCACTAGACACAAAGTCACAAACCAAACTCATGGTCTAACCTGTTGGACCTTTATAATTTTGGTGAGTTCCACTTTTCTTTTTCTAATTTAGGAAATGAAGGATATGAATGCTTATCTGAATTAGTTCTATAACATTTACTCTAGCTTTGGAGATCAGTGAATGAGGCTTGGAGGTGTAAAACTTAAACCCAATCTATCTCAAATTAGTCCGTACCAACCCCCAAGATAATTTAGCCATTTACAAGTACACAATTTTACTCACTAGCAATGTTGGACTAAAGCCATGGAAATTGGTTTCTACGCTATCCCATTGAATAGTCCAAAGTCTTTGACTTGGTCTCCATGTGTCCCAGGGTTAGAAAACACTTTAGTACGAGAAAACTTTGAGTAGGTAAGCATAGAAATTAACATATATAGTCAATAAAAATTTAAATTAAAAAAAAAAAAAAAAAAAAAAAAAACAACAACAACAAAGAAAGTATAAAGATCAAAAGAAAATGCAAATTGACTGGGAGTTTTGATCGTTGACTCTTTGTTGAGTGTCAAGCCCCTGGGTTGTTGAGTCTCATTAATCCATATCACACTGTCTTTATTCACTTTCCCATTTTCTGAAAACAAAAAAGATTACTGCTGCCACACTTCATTCCCTTTCATGAATAAAGTTGGGTTCCATTAATCTTTATTCTATAAGGCCTGTGATCGAATTTAATAGCATATTTTAGATATTCCCATAATTATATGCTTTTCTTTCTTTAGTAATAAAGTAATATTATTACTTGTAAGTTGTGACACATTGCTTTCACTATCATTTCCAAGGTGAAATCGTTGAAATTAGTAAAATAAGAAGAAATTTATTACCAAAAAAAAGAAAAGAAAAGAAGAAGATGAACTCACCTGGGTCACCATTGACAGCACTAATGAGCTGCAGAGAGACTTTTTGGCCTAAAAATTCATGCAGACGATCAAGGAACGAAGCATGAAAGTCGTTGAAGTCCAAAACGTTCTTCTTCATCAACACCACAGTCCCTTTGACCTTTGAGTTCTTGCTCTCATTGAAAACCTCCAAGATGTTGTATGAGGATTTGGCTCCTTTGGACACTGGGACTCCTCGTGATGGAGTTTGGCCCTTCTTCTCAGCTGTTGAAGTGACACTCAGTGATCGAGATCTCGTCAACCCAGTACTCTTGCTGCATGAAAAACCATGCCACTTCATGGTAAAAAATAAGGGTCTACTAGTTACTGATGTAGTAGTTTGATCTCGACCCTTGATTGATGATTTGACCGTGTAGATTGGCCTGTTAACCCCACATGAAGTTCCTGCCAAGGACTTCATAGGAGTCAGACTCAGATCTTTGGAGTGAAACATCTCTTGCTTCAAGTGGTTTGCTAAAGAATATAGGTTTGAGGAATTTGGTATGAGGAATGGAAGAGATGAGTAATTGTAAATGGTATTTATAGCCTTTTCTAGGTGAAATATTGTGGTATTGAGTATTGACTAAAAAGTATTTTAAGATGAAATTGCAGTATTGACTGGAAGTAAATATAAAGATTAAGAAGCTTCACTTGTTCATATTGGCCTTTTTCCTTAACTTTTCTTATAAAATTATTCTAAAGTTGATGCTAACATCTTTTATCATTTACCCAACAAGGTTGCATATCTTATCCACCCAATTCCTTTATTCGCTTATCCAAAGATGAGTCCTTATTTTATTAAGAAGTGTTATGTTTATAATATTTTTACTACAAATTATATGCAGTTAGTTATTATTGGTTCTAATTTAAATTTATCACTGAAATTATTTTTTTTTATCTCATAAATAACAACTTGTAATAATCTACCATGTAAAATTTATTGTAAAAATATTGTGAATATAACATTTCTCTATTTTATTTGCTTAAACAAAACAAAAGAAAAAGAATCTTTTAGGAAATTTGTATGGGCTGCGAGGAAACAAGAGAGGAAAGTTAGTGGCATTTATTTGGTATTGATTAAGAAGCTTCACTTTTTCAGATTTCCCTTTTCCATGCCTTTTCTTGTTCAAGTATTTTAAATTTGGTGCAATGTTGCAATTTTTTTCTTCTCAATCTTTAGCTAATAATATTATATATGTTTTGGCTGCTCATCAAAATTTTGTTAGGGTTTCAATTAATTCAACGGGTAAAGTCTCTTGCCGTAATAAAAGACTAATCAGTGTCTTGACCTAATAATAAAAAATAATCATTAAAATTAGAAGTCATAAATTGAAATCATAATCAATCATTAAGAACGATTTAAGATGGGTTTAGTAAAAAAAATCACCCATGAAGGGGTAAAAAAATCAATTTTAAATTTCATGTCCAGACATAATAATAGTGTGGACTTAGAAATCCAATCCTTTGAAAACGTGTATGATACACTTTCCTACAACTTTCTTGAAGATGTTTTAGAAGAAATTATCAATTAATAACAATAGCGGTTTCACATAGCCCACAGATTTGGGTTTTGGAGTTTTGTGGGTGACTGGTTCATATTCATAAAGGTCCGTCAACTGGGCATTTGTACCGGGTGTCATTGATAGTGGATTCTGCCCTCCAATTTTGGTATAAAAAAAGTCATTCTTTTGTTTTTCTATGATAAGAAAAAGGGAAAGTTTGAGGTTGAGATTCGTGGCCAACTGGCCATGCCATTGTTTTTTCATGATAAGAAAAAAGGATTTTTGGTTTGATTTTGATCCTCTCTTGTTCATGGTAGAAAAGGCAATTTGTGTTAATGGCCCCAAAATTCACATTATGTTGATGAAATGGACATGAGTAATGTTGGCCCCAAAATTGTCCAATTGTTTTATCTGCTTCCTCTCTTTTTTCTTTTTTTAAGATTGCTAATTTGCTTCCAAAATTTTCAAATGAATTAGATGACTAATTTCTTGAATTTTCATATAGTAAACCTGATTTTCATTTTTGTATCGATAATTGTGGCAACCTTTTCAATCCAACTAAGCAGATGTCAAATAAAAATTTAGAACCTCTTACTTTAATGCAAAAACTAAACGCGCCCATGAAATTTCCATACTTTTTAGTGTGTATTTGATTTAGCTTTTTCTTTCCCAAGAAAAAGGAAAAGTTAAAGTCTTAAGGCAAAGGATTTTTTCTTTTGATAATTTTTTTTGTATTTCTTATACAAATGTATAACTGATTTTTTTTTAAGTTAAAGAAAAATGTATAACTAATTTTTTATATATAATTTTTTGTATTTCTTATAAAATTGGTATCAATATTTTTTCTAAAATTGTCTATTAACAACTATCGGACCGGATCCATAAAAAAAATTATGTAATCATTTAAAATCTCACTTTTTTTGCGGAATTTGTATTTTTTATCTAACTTTTTTTTTAATAAGATAAATCAAATGAGAAATAAACTAATAGCAAACAAAGACTTGAGATAAGAACACTAGGAAGTCAACCCCATGACTTAGCCCTTTTCTTTGTGATCATATTCATACTTCACAAATCACACCTACCACATATATTATAATTTAAAGACTAATAAATTAATAAAAAGAACAGGAAAACCTAGTTATTTCCAAACTCTAGTGTCCTTTTCACATTAAATTTACAATTTAACTAGGGGGATAAACTATAAAGTGAACTAGCTACTCAAGCATCATCACAAGCATCATCATAAATAAAAAAATGGAAACATTAATTTAGTTTCGTATGGGTCTTTGTTTAGTCATTTAAATAGAATGTCGCAAGTCTAACCACAAGTTCTTGAAAAGGACAGTAATTTTAATAGTCTATGAGAATGGTAGACGGCTATGTAAACAGGTATGAACACAGAATTAAGAACTATTGCTAATTGTAATTCTTAATTTGTGTTTAAAGTTTGGTCAAGGTCTCGTGCTTGAATTATTTTCCAGGGCAATAGTAATCTGGGCAAGACTTATCATAGAAACGAGTGCTGAGCAAAACTGATATAATAATTAATAAGTCGCCATCCAAGATTCATTAAAACTTTAGTACTACTAAAAAGATGAGTAAAGATAATTATAATGAACTGTCGGTTCAACATGCATGGTTGTATCCAGCAAGAAAAAAAAAAGGCATAAATTTATTGCAGCCAATCCAATGCATTGATAGGATCATTTGAGATGTTGACTATAAACAATAATTTTTTGCAGTCAATACCCTAAATTGAATTAGTTTCCAATGACCACTCATTCCAAATTAGTGTCAAAATTAACAAATTAAATGGATTTGTTAGGTGGTGGGTGTAATCAAAATAAACAGTTTATCGGGGCACAATAAATTGCAATGTCTACCCCATCCCAAACAACATATCAATTTGTTAATTTGATATTAATTAGGACTGTTGAGACTAGTCACTAGAGTACACATTGCAAATAAATCTTGAATTAGACTAATAATTGAAAATTAATTCAAGGTTTTGTTTTTTTTTTTTTTTTTTTTTTTTTTTTTTTTTTTGCAATCAAATCATTCTTTAAATGTCAAACCAGCACACATCATTGTCGCGATGGTCACTCCACAAGTACAAGTGCTTGGAGGGGTAAGGGTCGAGGTTCAAGTCTTTAGTAAGGAGCTTTATACACATATATACTTAGATTAGGTTAGAGTAAAATTTTTATCTTATATAAAAAATAAATAAATAAATAAATGTCAAAGGTCTTTTAGCTCAATTGACACTTTTTAGTGTTTCTAACATAGACGTCTACGATTTAGATTTATCTTTGGCAACTATCTAATTATAAAAAAAAAAAAATGAAAAAAAAAAAATTATTGTCTAAATAATGTTCAAAAGTTGGTGTGTCATTATTTTCACATCAATCAATATATATATAAAAGCAGAGACCTCATGCGAGAGAGCATGAGGTTCTGCCATGTGGCATACTTTTTGAAAAGAATTGAGATAGCCTTAAGCCATATTAAAGATAAGAACAAATTTAAAAGTGAAGACTCTTTATTTCCTTTGGTTTAATATTTCAAGACTAATTTTTGTTACATTTTGTATTCAATGTTTTAAGACTACTATTTATTTCATTTGGTTCAATGTTTCAAAACCTTCCATCTCTCATACACACAAAAAACTCTTTGCATTTCCATTCATCATTTTCACTTTTACTCCTTTATATACACATGTCCATAGCCTTTCATATCATCCTATCTTAAATACACTTAGAAAAAAATGATGTCATTTAGCTTCAACCTTTCAATGACACCTACATAACTCCAACGTTGCAGTATCATTTGATTGTAACCCGTATGAGTAGGCTATGACCAAGGAAGGGGGCTTGCATTTTTTATTCAATGACAATAGCTTACGGTTTTGATGTTGAAGTCAGACATTGTAGATTTTGTGAAGGTTATGATTTGCTTGGAGTCTTTGGGTGTTTGAGATTTTGGTTTGGGAACGTTATAAATGTATTTTATTTTAGAACTAAAGAAAAAGAAAAAGAAACATTCATTATTTATGAAGTTAGCTTTTTGTGTGTGTGTGTGTTAGAATTCATAATTTGTAGGTTTCTTTGTATGTAGCCATAGTGGTAAAAACAAAAATCGATGGTGACTTAAAAGTATTTTTCGTTTTTTTTTAAAGGATACAGAAGCCCAACTAAAGTCAATTAAATTTTGATAAATGAATGTGTTTTTAGCAAATTTCTCTTTGTTTAATCACATTCTCTTTATGTTGATACTTACAAATGATTTCCCTTAATTCCATTGAGATAATTAATTGGGTGTTTATGATCAATGTCTCCATATTTGGTTGTGAGAATAGAGTGATTGAGAAAGTGTTTGGTAGGTTGCTTAAATTTATGTAATTTAGGAAATAAAAGTGTTTTATATTTTGAATTCTTATTTGTAAATTTCAAAATCATTTAATCAGTTTGAAAAATAAAATCTACTTTTAACGGTAAATATTATAATATATTATAATCTTACAATGTTATACAATTTTTTAAAATAAATTATGAATTAAAAAAAAAAATCAAGTTTCAAAGTATTTAACAATATTGTGGGCAAACATAAATATTATACAACAAAATAAGTATTAAGGGTCCGTTTGGATACAACTTTTTTTGCTGAAACTAAAAACTGAAAACTGAAAACATTGTAACAAAATAATTTTTTAATGTGTGAAAAATCTCTGTTCACTCTGTTTTTTACTGTTCATAAGCCTAAAATCACTGTTCATGGACAATGAACAGTGCCAGACGCGTCCAGGGAAAAAAAAAAAAAAAAACTGAAAACGCGCTACAATGCCAAAACGTGGACGTGAGCTTGTATCAAAACCGCACCTAAGTATTATATGTAGATTTTAATATACATAAAAATGATTTTAAATGAAATTGTAAAGTAATCCGCGCATCGCGCGAGATATCATCTAGTTTCTTTAATGGAAAGCTATGCAATCCCGATTTTCATTGAAAATAAGAATTCTAAAACATTCCAAATTGTCTTCTTTGGGGAGGTCTAAATATGCAAAGAAATGTAAGTCTGGTTAGTTTTTAAAAGATTTTCTGTAAGAGCTTGTTTTGGTAGAGCTCTAATAACTCAAGCTAAGTTTTCCCAAGGACAATAGGTATGGACTTCGAAACTGCTAGAAATTCAGTAGAATACAAAAGAAATAAATAAGAGAGAGAAATGCAATACAATCAATGCCTAAAGAATTTTCAAAGTATTGCCAAACTTTGTGAAGGGTTTTATAGTTTAACTGACAAGTTTTGTTTTGGTGCTTTTAATAGAGACGTCAATTTCCTCGCCTACAATGAACTATCAAATTATATTATTATTTAAAAAAAAAATTGGTTTACTGTCTTACTCTTAGCTAAAATTAGGAGACTTGTCTTTGATAAAGATCACCTTTGGGAGCTCTCCCTCTCGTGAAAACGAGTCTTATCTCCCTGGGGTCCCCCTAGGGCTTCCTTTTCCATTTTTTCTAAACCTTTCTAACCCTTTTAACCTCCCCCTTATCTCTTGTCACACAAACGTTTCTTGGTATCACGTTGTGTAGGCCGTTCTTTAGTGTTTACAGAAAGTAACTATGGCTGAAGATGTTATTAATAGTATGGTAAACCTAAAGTTGACGTCTGAGGAAGAAGAAGAAATACAGGTTTCAGAGGAGGGCAGATCGGAGGAAATTGATAGCTGCGCATTAAGCTTGATAGGGAAATTTTTAACGTGTAAACCGTATAATCGAAAAGCTGCAAAAAACACGCTTCGGAAAGCGTGGGGATTAGATAAGGAGTTGCAGATATCTGAGGTGGGCTCCAATCTTTTCCAATTCAAGTTCCAATCCGAATATGATTTGGATCGCATCCTTCGGGGGGGGCCGTGGAGTTTTGATAACCAACTCTTGATGCTTACGCGGTGGAAAGCAGGAATGAGTTCAAAAAACGTGGTTTTGGAGCATGCATCAATGTGGATTCAGATATGGGGGGTGCCGTTTGATATGATGGCCTCGAAGGTGGCGATGGAGATTGGGAATAAGATGGGTGTCGTTGAGGATGTTGAACGACGACGACGGACTGACGAACAAAACCTTTTCTTGCGAGTTAAGGTGGCTTTACCTATATCCAAACCCATCCGTAGAGGTGGATTTCTAATGGGTTTGGATGGGAAGAGACATTGGGTTGACTATAAGTATGAAAGGCTGCCGGTGTTCTGCCATTATTGTGGGATCCTAGGACATGATCTTAGACACTGTCCAGCACATTATGAAGAGTCAAAAAAGTCTACCACTGTGGACTACCAGTATGGGGACTGGCTGAGGGCATCCAATGGAAGAAATAGATCTCCACCGCGTCGACGCAATACCAGTTCGCATGGAGATGATTTGTTTGACAAGGAAGACAACCAGACGGTGGAGCGGAATGAGATGGGAGCAACGGCGAAGACGGCGGCTAGGGTTTTGGCTCCCAGTGACATGCGCACAAACCAATCTGGCAACAACGAGTTTCACGGGGTTGATCTGGATATCCAGCCAAATTTTTCGGAGGGTATCGTGCAAGTGACTAAATGCATGGATAATAATGTGCCGAGTTTAGTGCAGGGAGTGGATTTTGAATGCGTGGATAATCACGGCCCGAGGTTTGTCCATGGAGTGGATTCTGAGACCAATTTGAAAGTGGACACGGATAATGGGCTAGAGGAAGGAAACAAGGAGGTGGGCTTGCCTGCTTCACGGCCCAATAAACAAATGGCTAAGTGGACTAGGATTAATAGAATGGAGGTTGGGCCTAATGACTTAAATAAATCCACTAGCATGTCTATGTTGGGGAAAAGGCTTGTAGAAGATGCTCTGTTTTTGAGCTGTGAAACAGGGGCAGCAACGTGCTCTCAAAAAAGAACCAAGGTTGGACTTGGCAATGGTGAACTAGACTCTATATCGGCGGGGGTGAATGATCACCCTTGCCGGGAACAATGAAAATCCTCAGTTGGAACTGCCAAGGGCTTGGGAACCCTTGGACAGTTCGAAACCTTCGCAAAATTGTGAAGGAACAAGCTCCCTCTATTTGTTTCCTCATGGAAACTAGACTAGACAGAGAAGGTATTAATTATTGGTGCAAGGAACTACCCTATAAGAACAGGTTTGTTGTTAAAAAACCGGGTCTTGGTGGCGGACTTGCTTTGATGTGGAAGGAAGACATCAGACTAGATGTCTTTAAGTTTTCAGACAACCAAATTTCCGCGATGGTGACCGAAAGTGATGGTTTCCAGTGGGTACTGACCGGTTTTTATGGGTGGCCAGAAACACAAGATCGGTATAAATCTTGGGCTCTCCTTTCCCATGTTTGCTCTCTAATTGATGGTGCTTGGATGTGTATAGGTGATTTCAACGAGATGTTAAACTCGTCGGAAAAACTGAGCTGCAGACCAGCCCCACCCCGACAACTGGATGCATTCTGTGCTGCCTTGGAGCATTGTAATTTGGTGGATTTAGGTTTCATTGGATATCCTTTCACTTGGGATAATAGGAGGCCAGGGACAGCCAACACAAAGGAACGATTGGACAGAGCAGTGGCGAACCAAGTGTGGAGGTCTAAATTCCCCGGAACTACTGTAAACCATATTGTCTCGCACACTTCGGACCATTTGCCTCTGATTCTTCAGAACAAGGAACCTCCGAAACATAGCCATAAGGGGAGACGTGGCTTTAAGTTTGAAGAAGCTTGGTTGCTATGGGATGGGTGTGAGCAGGTGATTCAAGAGGCTTGGGATAATGGAGAAGGGGGTAATTCGGCCTTAGAAACAATCCACAGGAAGATTGGTGGGTGTGCTTCGGAGTTGCTAGTATGGGGTGCCTCTAAAACTCATCCAGGCACAGAAGAAATAAAACACTTGCAGAAAAGAATTGAGGTCCTAAACCGGGCTCCACCAACACAACAGAATAGGAGTGAATTTCTTCAAACTAGCAAGGAGTTGGATGAATGGCTCAGAAAGCAGGAAATTTATTGGGCCCAGAGATCAAGGGTTAATTGGATTAAACATGGTGATAAAAATTCAAAATTTTTTCACCTAAAGGCATCCCAACGTAGACAGAAGAATCTTATCCAAGGTATTATGGACACACAGGGTTGTTGGGTAGAGGATATGGAAGATGTGGCAGGTGTGGCAGTGCAGTACTTTAATAATTTATTCTCCATGGGCCCGTGTTCAAGAATTGAGGAGTGCCTTGAAGCGGTTCCACATAAGGTGACTAGTGAAATGCAACAAACCTTGACCAATGAGTTCAATGAGGATGAAATAAAAGCAGCTTTATTTCAAATGGGACCCACTAAGGCGCCTGGACCTGATGGTATGAATGCTCTCTTTTATCAGAAATTTTGGCATATTGTTGGTGATACTGTTATGTCTGCTGTTCTTGAATTTCTCAATAATGGTCATATGTTGCCTGAGCTAAATCATACTCATATTGTACTCATCCCAAAAATTAAAAATCCTGCTAAAATGTATGATTTTAGGCCCATTAGCCTCTGTAATGTTATTTACAAAATTATTGCAAAGGTTTTGGCAAACAGGTTGAAACAGGTCCTACCTCAAATTATTGCCCCAACATAGAGTGCTTTTGTTCCAGGGAGATTGATCACAGATAATGTTCTTGTGGCATATGAAGCTTTACACATGATGCATGGTCGGAAAAAGGGTAAAACAGGGAATCTAGCTTTGAAGTTGGATGTGAGCAAAGCCTATGATAGGGTGGAATGGAGTTTTTTGAAGCAGATTATGCTTAAATTGGGTTTCCCAGGAATTTGGGTCGATAGAGTGATGAGTTGTGTTTCTTCAACCTCCTTTTCTGTTCTGATTAATGGCAAACCATATGGTATGATTAATCCCACAAGAGGTCTCCGGCAGGGAGATCCCTTGTCACCTTATCTTTTTCTATTATGTGCAGAAGGCTTCACATCTCTTTTGCAGAAAGCAGAAATGGAGGGACATATCCATGGTGTTTCAATTTGCAGGAGAGCCCCAAAAATCTCACACCTCTTGTTTGCTGATGACTCCCTTTTATTTTGTCAAGCTTCTGAGAAGGAGACACAGGAAGTATTAGAGATTCTGAAGTTATATGCGGAAGCCTCGGGGCAATGTATAAATATGGAGAAATCTTCAGTCTATTTTAGTAGCAATACGTCACCTCAGAAAAGGGAGTTGATCAAAGCAATGCTTGGTGTGAATGAAGTGGAGAGATTTGAGGCCTATCTGGGGCTACCAACTTTGGTAGGGCGGAGTAAATACCACACCTTTTCTTTTCTCAAAGATAGAGTGTGGAAAAAGCTACAAGGGTGGAAAGGGAAAATTCTCTCACGAGCAGGAAAAGAGATTCTAATCAAAGCAGTGGCTCAATCAATTCCAACGTACACAATGAGTGTATTTCAGTTGCCAGTTAAATTATGTGAGGAACTCCAATCCATGTGTGCCCGGTTTTGGTGGGGACAGACTGGGAATGAGAGGAAGATTCATTGGCTAAGTTGGGACAAACTAGCTAGACCAAAAATAGATGGAGGGATGGGCTTCAAGGATCTACATCAATTCAATTTAGCATTGCTTGCTAAACAAGGTTGGAGGTTGATGCAAGACCAAGATTCACTGCTGTTTCATTGCCTGAAAGCTCGGTATTTCCCACGAAGTCATTTTCTGGAGGCCACTGACTCACCTAATAGTTCCTACACATGGAAGAGCATCATGGCAGCCAAACATATTTTGCAAAGGGGGTCATGCTGGAGGGTAGGGAATGGGCGCCACATTCGGGTTCTTAATGATGCTTGGATTCCAAACCATACTACAAACAGAGTGCTCCATCCAACACCTAACATTGAAGAAGAAATGACGGTTGCTGAGTTGATAGATCCGGATTCTAGGGGGTGGGACCGAGAATTCATTTGGCAGAATTTCCACCATGAAGATGCTGAAGCCATACTGCGTGTACCATTGAGCTATAGAGATATATCTGATATAGTGGTATGGATCGGTGAGAAATCAGGTGAGTACTCTGTCAAGTCGGGGTATCGTGAAGCGCGAAAGGCATGGAGGGAATTGAATTGTGCTGAATGTTCTAGGGGAGCTGTGGGAGGAGAGGTGTGGAAAACTTTATGGAAGCTAAAGGTGCCAAATAAGATTAAGGTCTTTGGCTGGCGAGCTTGCCGTAACATTCTGCCAACTCGGGTAAACCTGTCCAAGAGGCGGATTATTGCAGACAACCGGTGTGAAGTTTGCAAGACGGAACCAGAAACTGAAATTCATGCACTATGGAATTGTGGTGTGGCGCAGGACATTTGGGCTGGTTGTTCAGCTAGATTGCAGAAGTGCCATGTGGGTCCGGAGGATATGCTACAACTATGGGAAGAACTGATGGCTAGGCTCACCATTGATGAGTTAGAACTATTTCTAGTGCAGGCTTGGATAATATGGAATCAAAGAAATGCATTGATCCATGGGAAACAGTTGCAGGAGCCTGGTATTCTAAATAGAAGGGCTGAAGATTATTTGGACGAATTTCGGCATGCTCATTCCCACTTAGCCACAAGACCCCCAAGCTTGAACCCGATTAGTTGGAGACCACCACCTCCGAATCGGTTCAAACTAAACTTCGATGCGGCGATATTCAAGGATGAAGACGCTTCAGGTTTTGGAGCCATTATTCGGAATGAACGAGGTGAAGTTATGGCTGCATTTTCAGGCAAGGGACCACCAGTGGCTTGCAGTGAGGAAGCTGAAATCCTAGCTTGTAGGCGTGCAGTGCAGTTCGCGTTGGAGTGTGGCTTTAGGGATATGGTGGTCGAAGGAGACAATCAATTGGTCATGACTGCGCTGGAGAGGAAGAGGAGTCTGTCATCACGGTTTGGCCATATTCTGCAGGATGTACTCTGTCTGCTTAATGGTTTTGGATGGTCACAAGTACAATTTGCTAAAAGGAGTGCTAATACAGTAGCCCACTTATTAGCTAGGCATGCAAAAATTGGGTCACATGATGTAATCTGGATGGAGGAATCCCCTCCACCTGTAGTGCAAGCTTTGTACCTTGACTCTATTTCTATTTAATGAATTATGAGGATGGTTTCCTCTTCAAAAAAAAAAAAAGATCACCTTTGGGCTCAAGTGTTTTGAAGAAACTCTTTATCTACCAAAAGGGCTCAATTTGTCTAATAACCGATCTACTAGGCTGGGAATGTTTTTTCTTAAGGGTTCGGATGGGTTGTTGTCAATGGGTGATTCATCAACTTTGGGCTTGATCAATTTATTCCGATGGGCCCAAGTATGGTTCACATCCGAGGCCTACTTTACTTGAGTAAGAGAAAGAGACTCATACAATCAATGACATTTTTTTCCCATGAGTGAGGCTGGGCTTGGGATTGGCTTTGATTGTAGTATATGATTTTCCCCCATAACTTCATAAGTCTCATGGCTATTTGATGAAATGGATTGGGCTTTTTTAGCTTAAGGCATGGGCCTACCCCCATGTCAATTGCTATAAACTCACAACAAGAATTTATTTGGAACTTTTTTTTTTAATAGCAATTTATTTAGAACTTTAATTCTGACATTTATATGTATTTGGCAATTCTCTGATTTGGGAATACGCAATGGCCTTATTGTATGTAATTTTTGTGATTTTTAATCTTTATATGTTATCCAAACTTCTTCTCCAAAAAAAAATGTCATTCAAACTGACAAATGAAATTCCTAAAACCTATCTTACCGTAACTGGCTTTTTTTTTTTTTGGTTAAACCATAACTGGCTTTTAACTTCTGCCTTATTGACCATAGGGCAAGGCTACACACTCCACATTAAAGGTTGTTAAATGTGAAACACACACCCACACATATTCACAATCATAAATTGTGTTTGTAGCGAATACAAATTTTTAATTTTTTTGATTCATCCATATAAGTTTGATTGTTGAACATGACAAGTTAACCCCAGAAGAAATAGGACTAATTTGTCACACACACGAATTTGAATGCACAATCATGCATGTGTCTCTAAGGAAATAGAACTGAAATTTTTGCTTCATCTATTTAAATTTGATTGTTAAACATGAAAAATTAGTGTACATAGCAAAAGCATTTGTGAAAATGGATAATTCTTTGCATGTAGTTACTGTAAACAGTGAAGTGCAATTGCCAGTTATTGTTTCCCATTGTACTATTAGCATTTTCCAACAAATGATGCCTATTAAATCTCGTACCAATACCACCGCACATCCTTAGCGCAATGGTTACTCTACAAGTATTAAATGCTTGTGAGATGTGGGGGGCAAAGATCGAGATTCAAGTCTTCAGGAGGAAACTTTATACACATACATTTAGATTAGACTAGGGTAAAATTTCTATCTTGTAAAAAAAAAAAAATTAAAAAAAAAAAAAAAAAAAACTCGTACCAATAGTTTGACAAGGGTGCTTGAAAAAGCACAAGAATTTATAGCTACACATCTTTATTGAAGAGGAAATGAGTTATGCATAGCATAAGTAGTCAAGAAAGAAGACAGAAAAACACTGTTGTGGAACTCTAAATAACAACCCAAGTAGTGGTAGAGAAGCTCTAGATTGAGACACTATTAGGAATTCCCATGCCAGTTAGTCCACCTTCACTAGTGGGATAGAGCAAAGTAAATGGCACCTTCACAGGTCCCACTCGGTTTTTCCACTTCTTATCATTGTTCATTGTCATAATTCTATCCTCAATTTCAGCAAGCTTCTTTCCAAATCTCTCAAAGGCTTCTAATGGCTTTGTGTCAAAGGTCCATTCAGGAGTATCTCTCTGCCCAAGATAGACTTCATCTGTAGAATGCCTTGACAAGATTTCTATAAGGGAAATACCAATAAGTGTGGGGAGCTGGGCAGTGATTGTTTTCAAGTAAACCTTAACAAGGTCTAATTTGAGTTCTTTATATTCAGGAGTGCCTACTTCAGGCATGAATCTCCGGCTTATTGTTGGCCGGTTTGGGAGGTATCCTGCATAAGGGTACTGTCCAAAGTTAACTGCTGCATGGAGAGCAGACGCAATCCATATAATGATTGTGCATGTTTCAACAAGCTCTTCACGCGTCTGCATTTTAGGCCACCAGGGCTCATCTTTCTTGTCACCATGACCCTTCTCTCTGAGTTCCTTCCACCAGGATTGGAGTTCAGCATCTTTCTGAACTACGCTATCAGTCTCATAGTAGAAGGAACAATATTCTTCAACCCATGATTTAATTGCTGACCAGATTTCAAGGCCATCAACAGCATATGGATAGTCCTCAGTCACTAAGCGGAGACCATGTGGCAAATTTGGATCCTTAACTGCCATTCCTCTGAATTCAGCAAAGAAGTAGCATGTCATTTGAACAAAGATCATAACCAACGAATGTTTTCATTTTATTCGTAGTAGTTTAGGCCTTTAGACAAATAACACATCTAAAATTTGAAGGTTCGGCCTTCACACCAATAAGATTACCAAAATTTGAAGTCTTAAATTTTGCCTCAATCTTTCTTCAAGCATTGTGCATTTGTGGATTATATTATTTAGCCATTTTGAAGGAAATATTCACACTGCATTTCTAATTTAAGTTACTTATAATGCCAGATATCTCATACACCGTGAATATGTCATTATGTTCTGCAGTGTAAGATTTACCTCTTGATGAGGTCTGCAGGAAGTGATTGCTCGGGGAAAACCCAGTGCTTATAAACTACTGATGACATCTCCATGGAATACTTTGCTGGAAAAACTGTCAACTCAATAAGTCCACCACCATTAATGAGGATCTGCCGAGCGAATGCATTTATATTCATGGTGTCATGGAAATGAGGATGCAAAAGCTTGTAAATTGGATGGAGCACACTCAGCTGCCTGTTTGTTGCTATCACAAATGGCTCAATCACCGCGTGGGTATTTAACCTGTGACCAATACAAAAGGCATTTAAAAACTCATTTTAAAATATAGACAAGTATCATTTCCTAGGCTTTCGTTGATAGAGGTATACCAATGGCTAATTAGCTGATGGTAGCCTGAGTCATTAACAGCAACATAAGCTTTTGCCAGTTGCCAAATAGAACCTTCAATTCCTTGTTCAGCTGGTGTGTATACTTTGCTAATGGCACCAAATTGGTCTCCTTTAGGATGGGGCAAGCTTAATTCAATCGCTAATGGCTTCAAAGCACCATCATTTTTCAAGAAAAGGAGTGTCCTGCTGGCATAAGTCTTTGTGGAAGTTGAATTTATCCGCCTCAATTAAGGCATGAAAGCATCGTGGTGATCCAATATGAATAACTTGTTCTTCTTGATTGCCTATAACCAAATTCATGTTAATCATTATTAATTAATGTTTGTAAGAGTAAATTAGTTAACTATAATTGCAAAACAACTGCAAACTACTATACCCAAAAGTATTATGTGGAATAAATGAACCTAGGAACATTCCCTCCTCAATGGTGAGTCCATCTATGTTATTTTCTGTGTTCTTTGGCAATTGTACTGTTTTGATCTCCATACACTTCAGGATCTAGCTTGCTTGTGGGTGGGAATTCCTGCAATAATTTAGATGCATCATTATTAACACTGAAACACATTGATCCTCCATTTGAAAGTTGAGACGATGGAGGAAAAGAAAAATAAATTTGGCATCCAGAATAAAGAATCTAAAACAAATGGAAGCTTAAGAATACTTTGAGGCGACAAATGTTGACAGGGTTTACTCCAGCCAGCATCTCTCTTGCAAATTCTTCATCAGTCCTCCATGCAGACCTATCTTCTGCTCCAAGTCAAGGAAACAAAGCAATTCAATTCAAAGAAAAAGCATTTGAAGAATCATAAATCTGCAAGCTTTTGAATCTGTCACCAAAAATGGCTGTGCCATGGAAAAAGATATGATACCTTTAATCACTTGGGGCATTGGGTATTTGAGGAGTCCTTCACCATCTATGGGGAAAACTACCTTGAGCATCTCCGCGGGGATGTTGTCTCTAATATTTTTAAGTGCACCTTCAGGCAACTTAATTCCTCCTTCATAGAGTTTAAGTACATCTTGCAAACTGTCAAACTCATTTGGAGTGCTGTCAAATAGAGATTCTAGCTCAGGTTTCAGGAACTGGCTTATCGATTTCAGTGCATAAGCAAGGAAGTCTGACAGCTTCAAGTGACCAAATCGTTCGTCTCTTGGAACATAAATGTTTAAGCTCATAAGAAGCTTCATCCTGCTCTCACTGTTAGGATCTGATACAATTATAACAAAGAAATCTTAATGATGATTATAGCAACAGACAACGAAATCACTCCAACTTTTCAGTGAAAAACACATTCTGATTTCATTACTAAGAATACATTAATGAATCTAATTGTCAAAATTATTCATGATACTATGACAGAATTATTTGTCATATTAACTGTCATTGCTAGTTAACTACAAAAATTCTAAACAAGTGACTGAAAATTAAATTGAAATGTCTAACCTGTCTTCGTTGGTGGTCGCCCAGTTCTTCCCCTACGAGGGTAAGGGTACTCACTAGAACCTCCGAGAACTGGACGGGCATATTTGGCATTTTTATCTGGATCCCCCAAGTCATTGTAGTAAGCATAGTCATACACCCTGTCCCATTCCTGAAGCTCTCCTGTTCCATCTCCTCTCAAGTCCACTAGTTCTTTTTCTCGGAGCTTTAGCAGTGGCACTGGTGTTTCACTTGGAAGATATGTCTGCAAAAATGTAATTGCTTCAACTTGTTACTATATGATGTAGTTCACAGTCAAAACACCTAGCTTATGCCAAGTTAGAGCTGTCATAAATTTACCATCAGTTACAGCATTAAGTTTTCTGGGGTAAATTTAGACTATTAGGAAGAACAACTTGTAGCTGGTCTTCTCGATGACCCTCTATGTACATCAACTTTGGATGCAAGTTCATATCATATTTCAGTTGGCAGCTTCATGTGATTTAGCTGAAAATGTGCTTGCATCTTGCTTGCATAAGTTACAAAAACTAAACAAGGGTGTGTTTCAATAAACTTGTAGGAGGTTTCACTTCAAACAACTATAGTTTGTGCTAAACTTGCATTTGTCACTATTTCTTTTCTTGTGGTTTTAAGCACAATATTTGGAAACTTTGGAACAGCATGATCAATGCATAAATCCTCATATAATTTATTACCTTGTTGGAGAAGAAAACACGGTCCTTTCCGTATTTGTCTGCAGGATAAACCCATGAATTGCAAACAAAATGGACTCTGCCTTGACCTGGTACATCTTCAAGCGTAAGACTTTTAAGATAGAACTCACTGTGATGGTTGTTTTTTATTAAAAATGCTCCTGGAACTCCTATTTCATTGTCCCAGTCAAAGGTAACCTTGAATGAAGACTCTCCTGATGTTAAGGAGGTGATTGTGGTTATCCAATTTTCCAAATATGCTGGCCTTCCAAGTTTCCCTTGCAACCCATTTGCTACAAAAACATATCAAACACAATAATTGGTTCTATAATGATCCAGAAGCCAATAACTAAATCATCAATTAGAGAAATTTCATTAAATTTGTCACTAACAAAAGCTGGTATGGACCCATCAAAGAAATAATGCAGAGCTACATAAGGATTGATCATGAACATCCAAAATCTTGTTTATGAGCACTTTGTATATTTAGTGTGTTCCAATTTGTCCAAACCTGCAATGTCTAATTGCACTATAGAATTAGTGTAGCGCTTTTTTTTAGAAGATATTTTAGCGTTTCTATATGTTCAAGCCACTTTGTGAGTGAGCCTTACTGTCTTAAAGTCTTAACAACCATCTTAAGCAACAATTTGCCATGACCAAGCAGTTGATGATTAAAAATCATAAATATGGTTTTGAAATTTGCATTAAGTCACTAAATATTTTACTTTGGAAAATTATTGTGTACTCTCGAAGTACCATAAATGCGTATTCCCTCATCTCACATGAATAGTAGGTCCTACTAATTAAATTTATGGTGAGACCCACCATTCATGTGAGAGAGGGGAGTACGTATTTATGGTACTTCGGGAGTACCTAATAATTTTCCATTTTACTTAATTTGATCCGAATAACAGTTTTTTTTTTTTTTTTTAATAATTCACTAATTGGGGTAGTTGGAACACCCAAAGGTGCCTACCAATTGAGTTAGAAGGTCTTGACTCAACTACTTTAAAGTTTTCTAAATCCTGAATAGGGATCCATTAAAAAGAATATTATTCATTTTTACATTTTTCAAGTGTTGTCGGGTGCAGCTTTTTTTTTTTTTTTTTTTTGGTTGAAGATACCGAGTACAGGTTTAGTAATATACAATATATACACTTTCTAACAAATACAATAATTAAGATACATTGGCTTAAAACTAATTCTAGACTTTTAGTAAGCACAAAAGGCAATAAAAAAAAAGTGACTTTTTATTCTTTCACATCAACTTTTATATTCTAAATGTGGACATTATTTTTCAAAAAAAAAAAAAGTGGACATTAATCTCGAGAAATTTATAACATAATTGGTTGGCACCAAAAGATGTTGACATTATTGTTTGGAGCTTGTAGCTTAATTGGTTAACACCTCTAGGTGTTTTTCTGATAGTTCAAATCAAATTTTTATCTCCGTAGCTACTATCAAATTATCAAAAAATAAAAATATATGGACATTATCTTTTTCCCTTTTTAAAATGTGCACACTGGTACATAAATTGTGGATATTTATTTAAAATAATGGACTTAAATGAATGTAAGATAATATTTTGCCTAAAAAACAGCCCTGACTAGAAGAATTGGTCGTTTTGGACCAGATATCGAGTACAGTAAGAGTATAGTGCAAGTGACAATCACAAACGTGGCATATTTAACAAGTTTTCAGCATATTTTTAGTTCCATTCAAGAATGTTAATATATATATATATATATATATGATTTCCATTTTCGTTCTAAAAAATGAATTCAAGAAAAAAGAAGAAGATGATAAATTGATAATGATGATAATTTATAAATAAGTAAAAAAAGAAGAAGAAGATAGTTTTGGTTTGTTTACATTGTTTCTTTTAATAACACGATCACCATTAGAAAACCAATAGCTTAAGACAATTCAACAAGAAAAAAATATCATAAAGAAAAGAAAGAAAGAACCAAAAGTAGAACTTGTTATGAACAATGGAGGAAAAAAAGAAAGAACTAACCAGGGTCACCATTAACAGCACTTATGAGCTGAAAAGAAACCTTTTGGCCTAACAACTCATGGAAACCATCAAGAACAGAGGCATTGACATCATTGAAGTCCAAAACATTCTTTTTCATCAACACCACTGTCCCTTCAATCTTCTTCTTCCCATTTTCATCTTTATCTATTAATGCTTTGAATCTGTTGATGATGTTTCGAAGCATCTCTAATAACTGGTTCAAGCACTAAGCAAAGAATATGATAAAGAAAGTTTTGTTTTGAGGGAAAAATAATAATTTTGTTAGATGTGAGAAATGTAATGAGAAGATTTTGTGGTATTTATAGAGAGAGAAGATTGGGGGAAAAAAAAAGTGGCATTTCACAAAAAAGCTTCATTTGTGCATGTGGGGTTACGTTCCTCTTAATTTCCTATGCAAAGACTTTGGTGCCATTTTTTATTTTTATTTTTATGAACTTATCTGAAATTTATTTTTAATTCTCTTCTAGGGAGTACTTTGACACTTGGTTCTTGTACTTTGACACTTGTTCTTGTGCATAATTTCTTTGAGTGACTAAGATAATCTTCTAACGTTTGGGAATTAGCTTAGATTGTAGTAGCTATATATGATTATATTGGTATAGAGTGAAAAGCAATGTGAAGAAAAACAGAGTAAAGAGCAGAGAAGAAAGCAAGGAAGAGATAAAAATTTATGAACTAAATCTGAGTTTCTTTATTTCATTCATTCAATGAATCCAGTACATATACCCAACCTATTCCGTAAAGTTTAGGATTACTGTAACTAACTATAGCATGACTCATCAGATGATTACACGTGGACTTGCAACCATAGCTGACTTCATTAATACATTTAAGCATAAACTACATACAGTTTAGACTATAAATCTACTCTACTACAGGTCGTTTCCCTTCTGCCTTGTCATAATAATTAAGTATTTTTTTGCACTTTCTTAAGTTTAGATACTGGAAACATCCATAATCTTTAAAATATCCATGCTCGGTGGTAGCTGGGTTTAATCAGGTCAAGTTTTATTGACCAAAAATAAATAAATCACACCCACACCTTTGATAATGAAATACAATAGACAAAAGCAGAGCACCCACCACTTTCAAGTCCCGTAGACAAATTAGTTTATGTGTGCCTGCAGTTGAGCCACGACGAAGCATGGCACCCGAAATTTTGAATTTTTTTATTTAAATATCATATATATATATAAATATATATATAATTTCAATTATTTAATGTTTATGCGTATAAAATATGGATTTGATCCCTAAATTTTGAATATTATAGTTATGTCTGGATTATTCAGCACGGGTCGGCAGTTTCCACACTTGATCCTTAAACATCCTCTTACCTTCTATAATGGCACTACATTCGCTCGTATGTGTAAGGGATGCGGTGAACGCATAAAGCATTCACCACGCTACAGTTGCAAAAAATGTAACTTCCACCTTCATCAGTCATGTTTCGAATTACCCCTCGAGTTGCAGCCCGCTATACACAGCGAACACCGTCTCAAACTTCACCAAAAACCTCCACATGATGGGGAGACTTGCACATGTAGTTGCTGCAATATGACTTGCAAATGGTTTGTTTACCATTGTTCCCTCTGCAAATTTGACCTTGATATCAAGTGTGCTTCTCTACCGCCCATCACCATTGGAAGTGTAATTCATGACCACCCACTAACCCTCTTTGGGAAGTCGATTTCCTTCATCTGCGATTGTTGCGGTAAAGAGGGCAACAGCATGCCCTACCTATGTGGCAGAAACTGTGGATTTTGGGTCCACCACAATTGTGCTTCCTTGCCACGCATGGTCAAGCATATACAGCACAAGCACCCTCTCATCTTCACCAACTCTATTAAGGCTAATGATTCTGAGCAAAGACTTTGCCAACTTTGTGTTAAAATGGAGGACATATTGCTAAAAGAACCGAGGGAGAGGACAAAATTGAAATGGCAGTAGAAATCAAACATTTCAGTCATGAGCATGACTTAAAACTTATTAAAGAGCTTGAGAACTACGAAATATGTGACGGATGTATACGGCCTATTTTCCCTCCATTTTACAGCTGTGCTCAATGTAACTTCCTTCTTCACAAATCTTGTGTAGAATTACCTACTAAAACGCAACAACCACTTCACCAGCACCCACTCATCTTATGGCTAAGGAGACCAAAGCTCGGAATGTGTGATGCTTGTTTATGTTTAAGTAATGGCTTTACCTATGTGTGCGATGCATGCAATTTTTCACTTGATGTCTCATGTAGTTTGATATATGAGAAGCTTAAACATGATGGTCATGAGCATCCCCTTATCCTCTCTAGCTCAACATCTTTGGGAAAGTGCAGTGTTTGTAATTCTAAGGGTAAAATCTTTTGTTGTAGTAGATGTGAATTTATAACTCAGGTGAATATTATTGTGATATTTGTGAAGAAGAACGAGATGCAAAGAATTGGTTCTACTATTGTGGATATTGCAATTATCCTGCTCATTCCCGTTGTATTTTTGGATATGACAAAAATGATGAAGACTTTCGAAATATCAAGTTTGGGGTCACTTGCACAGTTGCACATATTCCTTCCATGTGCATCCCCTTACTCTTGTTCGTGAGACTAAGGACCAACCTCTATGTGATGAATGTGGTGAGCCTTGTGATGCATTGGTTTATGAATGCATCTCACGTAAGTGTAACTTCAATATTCACCAAAATTGTTTTGCAAGGTGGGAGAATGATATAATTGATTTTCACCCTTGAGGACGGATACTGCCACATGGCTAGTGCTATATACACTTTCTATTTGACTTCTTTCTCAGCATCTAAATTTTTCCTTGTCTACATGAAAATTATACCAGTCAATCTTGTTCTTATTTTATTGGCTGAGGTGGTTTATAAGACCACTCTTCTCAATTTCCCTGCCGTACTTATGAGAAACCAATTATCATAAATATTATAAGCTTTCTCTGTATATGGCCCTGTAGTATCTGTGTGCTGCAGATAATGAAGCATGTCAGTGCCTATATATCGTCCAGCTGCCATATTCATGGTTAAAATTGAAATTTAAAAATGAAGAGTTCCATTGATGAAGAAGTAGCATTTCAAACAGCTAAACTGCAAGTCTGCAACGCTTCTATCAATAGGACTCCATGCAGTACATCTGTACATGTTTTCTTAGAAGGCTGAAGATGAGATATTGAGACTGCAGTAATCATATCTAATCTACATCTTACACATCCCAAATTCGACTGGAAAGTGATATTTCCAATTAATGCTTTTCCTGTGTCCACTGATTATATCATATGTTTTTCAAGTGCGACTATGATACCCATCACAAATTGATGCACATATACATGTTGAGGTTACGAATTCACAAGACTATTGGTGAAAATTGGATCACCAATAAAGAAACATTTTTTTGTTTCCAGATTTTCATAAACTTGCGAGAATTCAGCATAGCTTACTCTGCATATATACTCAAGTGGTACAACGTACAAATCATGTTTCACCATATTTGCAATTAACATCTCACAAGCTTTGTAAATTAGAAGTTCGTTATCCATGGGTGGAATCCTTCTCCTGCTGAAACAAGTTTACTTTAATTGTCTCAGTTTTTGTATCAGACTTCTCTTATAATTAACTATTGTGCCAATTAAATATAACTCCCATTTGGATTAAATTTAAGAGTATTTTACAAATATCATCCTTGCACTTTTGACGTGTTAATTTAGTCCTTAGACTATGGATTTAAAGAATTAACCCTATACGACATTTGATTTTGACAAATCACCTTCATTCTCAAAAAAAAAAAAAAAAAAAAAAAAAAAAAATGACAAATCACCTTCTATTAATATTTTCTATTAAAGCCTAAAGGATTAGTCACGTAATATGTATAAAGTAATAATAGCATTCCAAAATTATTGATGATGAGAAAAAATTATTTATAAATCATATGATTCAATCGTTAGTATTTAACAGAAAAGACAAGTATAAAAGGTCTAATTTGTTATAAAGTGCAGGAGGTTAATTGTTCGAATTGAAAGCGCCAACAGAGCCTAACATTCATGTTAAAATCTGAGTATGATATTTGTACAAACTCCTAAATTTAGAAAATAAAAGGAGAAGAAAGTATCTTCTTTAAACAGAGGCAGTGTCATTCCTTTATTTGAAAGTGTCATGTGTCTTTCTCCAATTCAGATATGTTTTCCATCACATTTTAAAGACGTACCACTCTTTCTCCAGGCCATGCGACCAAATTTCTCTCTCGACTGTTTCACTCTTCTTTTCATGTCAATATCAAGAACAATCCAAAAACTCAAACACACAAACTTATAAAAAGCCAACCAACCCCTCTGCATTCGTCAACAGACATAAGCCAAGTAGCCAACCCAACCCATAAAATAAAGCAAGCAACAATCTCACAAAAGCAAAACCACCGGATATTATTTAAGAGAAGTGTTTATTACACACACTAATCTACACATCCGTATGCACGTACAAGCAGAAAATGAACTAAAATTGTAACTTAAAGTGACGATATTGTAAAGGCACATCTTCAAGGTGGTGTTTTGGAGATCACAGTGCCAAAGTTTTCTGAGGAGAAGAAGAGGCAGCATAAGGTGATTAACGTTGCTGAAGAGAGGTCCTCAGGGGAAGACATTAAGGCTACAAAGGCTAAATTTTATTAATCTAATAACTAAATGTCTTAGAGGCTAGAACATGTTTAAATAGTAAAACGCCCACCAAATCCTAATTTAGGCTAATCACAAGATGAGGTGGCAAAATAGTAAATTTTACCAAGAATAACAATATTGAGATAATTGCAGAATTAAAAACTACTATCTCTAAGAGACGTCCCAAAATAAACAAAACCTTATTCTAAATTTTAAATTAAAAGTTATAAATGAAATAAATATTACAAAAAATGGCAAAAACGGAAATTTTAGGGACCATGCCCAAAAAGTGGCTTCAATTATGGCCTAAGGCGATGATTTTTTTTAATCCCAGTGTCATTTCCCTACACATCACCAATTTTAACACGATTTTGTCTTTATCGTCAATGATTTTTACTAGTATAATTATCTCTCTGATTCTCAACCTTGGGAGGGATTTAAAGAAATAGAAAAGAAACAGCCCCCTCCCCTCCCCGGGTTGAGAATCAGAGAGATAATTATATAAAGTAAAAAAATGGAAAAAGTAAAATGCCAAAAATTGAAGGAAAGAAAAGAATATAAAACTAGGGTATCTGCTCACAAACCCAAGACCTCATCATAATTTTCTTTTTTCTTTCCTGGAAGTTTAGAGAGGAAAGGAAATATTAAATTGAAATGGAATAGATTGGAATAAAACGGCTTAAGATAATCTCCATATTCAGAGTTTAAGAAAATTATAATAAATAAAAAATAAGGAAAAAAGAATAACTTTGTCTCAATTAATCAAGTGAAGGAGGTGTTCAATTCCATTTGTTCCTTCAGCCCGTTTTGTAGCCCATTGTGAATCTTGTACGCAGGATGTAAAAACCGTTTTTTGGTGATTAGGGTTTTATCGTTGTTGTTGTCGTCTTGAGAGAGTGTGTGAAACATTGTAGCCGCACTTTGTATTTTTCCCTGATAATAGTGAAATCCCTGCAACTCCGTAGACTAGAGACATTTTCAGTGCACTCCTTATAGTTTATTCTCAGTGCACTCCTTATCTATACAGACATTTTTATTTACCAATTTACTAGTCTAGATGAAAGATGTGTCATTGAGCGTTGATTACGTACTTCAGCTCGATTTATAGAAAACTAACATTTTTGATCAATCGAACAACTATTGAAAGGTGTCAAGAAGCTCAAACTTGCACAGCGACTTGCAGAACCTAGGATGCAATCTTTGTCCAAACAAAATACAATTCTAAACTAAATACAAGACTAAGGGCCTGTTTGGTACGTGTGTTTAAACAACAGTTTTCAGTTTTTTTAAAAATACGTGTGAGTGAAAAAGTGTGTAGAAATACGTGTAATGTTGTTTAAAAACTGAAAACATGTGTTTAAACTTGTGTACCAAACGGGGTCTAAACTTGCTCACTGTCGACTGTTTACCAACCTAACAGTAAGAAATTGTTGGAGAGAAGACCAGGCAGCAGCAGCAGCAAAGTGGGAGCTACAAATCGTGTTTATCTGCTTTGCAAGGAACACAGGATTGTGGAATGTGGACTATACCATTATGTATACATGCCTTTCTTTGCTTTTCATAGCTAGTATAGATGCAAAATAACGTGATGCTATTTTCTTCATTTTTATTTGTGCCCAAGTATTTTGATGGAAAAAGAATCATTCTTATCCACTCATTGCCAATTAGTTTCATGCTTTTTTTTTTTTTTTGATAAACCAATTAGTTTCATGCTTATATGTACATCAAACTAGTCAAGCTCAAAGAGACTTTTTCAGCTGGTCAGACTTTCAAGACAGGCCTCAGCATTATAGATTTTGGCCCAATTCATCATTTTATTAGAGCATTAGCATTGAAAAATGCTATCCTACTTTATTTTACCATCTCAAAAAGCCACTTTATCATCTATACCATACCATTTTCCAATACCTCCAGCATCCTAAACTTTTATTTTTCTATTCTATCCATTAAAATAATATATTTACATAATAAAATAATATATATCAAAACCCAAATAAAAACAAAAATCCAAATCTGCAACCACTTGCTACCACCACCACCACAAACAACATACCCAAACCAAAACCCATGGCCACGCCACCACCCCACGGCAAAAATCCAAACAAATCAAACCCACCTTTGCCACCACAACCAGAGACACCACCACGGCAACAACACACCCACCACCACCATGCAAAGAAACCCACAAAAAATCAAAGAAAAATCCATTCAGAACCCCTATCAAAACCCATCGGAAGCTGATCTCCAAGCCTCCACCGGCGTCGTCTCCATAACCACGGCCCCAAGCAAGATCAATACCCAGCCACAACCATGGCCCCATGCCGCCACTGCACCACCACGACCCAAAACCCACTCCCACAAATCAAAACCCCATACCCACACCACCGGACCCCATTACAAATCACAGAGAGAGGCCATAGATGACCGGAAGGTACGCATCGGCATCGGCATCGATAGCATTGCCAACCTCCTTGGCAATGGTCTTCACGGCCTCGAAATCGTCGTTGGAGGTGGCGGGGAAGCCGGCCTCGATTATGTCGACGCCGAGCTTGGCAAGCTGCTGGGCTATTGGGAATGTAATTGGGGCGCCGGCGGGGGGAAGGTGTGGGTGTGGGTGTGGGAGTGGAGTTTGATGGGGTTTGATGGGGGAGAAATAGGGAGTGGGAGACGGAAATACAGAGTGGGAGTGAGGGAGAGTGAAGTGAAATGAGAGACAGAGATGAGATATGAGAGACAGAGATGAGAGAGTGAGAGATAAAATATTAATTTTTTTTTTACAATACTGCTACAGTGCAATTCTAAAGATAGAATTGCACTGTAGCAGTATTGCAAAAAAATTTGCAATACTTGTCTTTGCAATTCTTTGATGCAGATGATTTTAAGGCTGCAAATGCCAAATTTCCCTTAAATATGGCATTAGCATTCTTCAATGCTAATGCTCTTACAATTCCATATTGAAGTGTCAATTCATCATTCACTCACTCCTCTGGCCCCGAAGAGAAAAAAAGGGCTTTGTAGCGGAAACCCAAAAGCCAAATCTAAAAGCTGGATGGCGGTGGCAATACACTATTTTTGTTTGTAATGGGCTTGGGCTAGCAATAAACTTAGAACAACTTTGTTTGGGCTTTACAGTCTTACAAACTCCCATAAGTGTGCGTTGTTGTCTTGGGACGCTGCGCAATCTTTGTTTTGGGCATTTTGGCTGTTCAACTAAAAATTACAATTGCTTGAAAGCTTTGAACACTTTAATTTTTAAAGTGGATTTAAGATGTATATTTATTTTAAAAATAAAAAGAGAAATTATGTCCATTATTTTCTGCTTTTCTTTCTAATAGCCTAGTAGCTTTGTGGTACTTTCCCTCCTTGGTCTTAAGTTCAATCTATTTTTGGTAATCAATTTTTAAAAGTAATTTTTTTTATTGCTCGTAAAAAAGAAGTTGGTTCTTGTTCTTGTGCTGGGCCTTTTTGGATAAATTGGGTTGGGCGACCTCCTGGGGTGATGGGCCCAAAATATATTCTGAATAAGTGAGTTGAGACCGATCCAACTGTAACTCAATTTGGCCCGGCTTGTGCACAAACTATGCCTCGTCTGCCAGGAGCACGCTTATGGCGGGCAAAACTGTTCCATATGAGTCGTGGCAGGCAGATATGATAATAATAAGATAAAGGAAAGTACTTTGACTTCTCTAGTAAAGTAAATAGATAATCCCTACTAAAGAAAATATAATCACAGTTTAACAACAATTATTTTTTATAAGGAAAGTAAGGGAAACAAGTGGACAGTATAGGGGTTAATTAAAAGAAGATATAAATCAGATTAAATCTAATCCGCAAGACCAAAAACCAAAGAGGGAAGAACACCTCTTCTCAAAGTGAATAATCTCCCAGAGAGATCCTACCGTAGAAATTAATCACTTTGAGAGAAGCAGACCTGAATGGTTGACGCATAAGAGAATTCTTTGTTTCCGGCAGAGAGCAGGACTTTGAGAGGGAGAGAGGGAATCAACCTATTGGTGCATGTCTGCCGCTCTAACTTTCTATCTTTTCTCCTTTCTTATCTTTTGTTTTTTTTCTTTACTTCTTTTTCTTAATACTCGTTTTTCTATTTCCTAGATTTCAAATTCCTAATACCACGGCAATGGCCTCTTTATAGTGCCCGCCGTGACCGAATTTTACTATTTTACCCCCTTAACTACCTTTGTCTGGTCTAGGTGTACTTGCCGACCACCTCCGGTTTGTCTGCGTGCCACTCCCCATCGCCAGACAAAAGAAAAACTATTTTGTTTGTTTGTTTGCCGTGGCACCCTTTCTTGCTATGATGTGGGTGCCTTCTCTCTCCCTATCCCTCATGGCATGCACCTAGTGGTTTCAACTCAACTTTGCTTCTTTTGGGTGGTATGTCATCCCAACAGGACACTTCCCCCAAAAGAGCTCGAGTAAGAACCTCAAAAATAGGTTTTTCCCCTCTCCCCACCGCCAAACCATGCCCTCTTACCTCTTACCCATGACCTCACTGTGTCCTGTATTGGTTGGGTACAGGCTAGTGAGATCTGGGCCTTGCGCGTGCCTCTCTTCCATGTATGTCCAAAATCTGCCTGCTGCTCATGCGTTTGCGGTGGTTGGCTTGCACAATCTACCGTCTGTTTTTGACTATTTTCTAGTTCCCCTTTTCTTTATGGCTTGCCCCACTTAGGGGCCGAGCCTTGCTTGACGGTGGGTTTTGCCTTTCTTCAGCCCACCATTTTTCCTACTACCATCTCCTGCCATACCATTCTATCATTCCTGCTACGAAGTTGTTTGCCTCAATCCCCCTGGGCCTCTTTGGGCCTGCCGTTTATTCTCCTCCCAATGGCCCAGTACGGCCATTAGTTCCTTTATTACATCACTTGCGGGCTCCTGTGTCCATTTGTTTTCTCTTAGGTGTCCCTGGCCCATTTGCTTTCCCTGGGCTTCCTCAGCCCTTTTCTTAACTCTGCATTCCCATGGGCTTTTACTGAGTTCTTTAGACTTCCCCGGCCCAATTATATTATCCCTCATCCTTGGAGTTCATGGGCTTGCCATCAACCCCTTACTTTCTTTGCTTTCATTACTTTGGGCCTGCCGTGGCCCATTCTCACTTTTCCACATCACATACCGCCCATGGTTTGTTTTTTCTCTCTTTTCGGGCTCCTTTAAGCCCATTTACTCCCTCAAGGCCCATTTGTTTATCTCATGGGCCTGTGATCCATTATTCCTGCCGCTTGGGCTTAATGGGTTTTCTATCCATTTGCCAACTCTCTTCTGTCCGTGTTGCTAGGCTTCTCCTTTCCACTTGGGCTTCCAAAATGGCCATCAACAGTTCTTAAGTGGTTTTCTAAAATTATTATTATTATTTTTTATTGTTTCACTGCAGATCAAAGTGCAAATGATGGAAACCTAGTCAATCTAAAACAAACTCGAAGAAAAGGTGAAAACCCCTTAATTTAGAAAAATAATATTGAGTTCTTTGTGATCAATAAAATGAAAGATGAGGGTCATTCGAAAATAAATTTTACTATTCATAATTTTGAGCTATTCAACAAGGGTTATTAGATATATATTTTTAATTTATATTGCAAATAAAGAAATTGACTAAGTTTTCAGGTCTCTTTTTTGACATAATATAAATATAGTCATCGAAATTTCCTTCACTGTTTATAATTTAGCTAGTCTTACTTCACTCATCTTGCATAAAGTAGCCTTTATTGATAAAAATTTTATTACCTATCCAAAAAAAATTAGTTAGTCTAGTAATGGAGCAAGAAGTGGTTTAACGTATCTTAAAGAGACTCTTGGGCAACCCTTGAGGCTTGTCGAAGGTCCAAACTCACGCTCAGACATCAAAACAAGTTTGACCCATGAAAACAAGATCAATCAAAATTCAGAACACAATTTAACATGTAAGGAGGATCATAATTAAAATTCTTGAAACATTAATACAAATGGATGCTACAAACTGTATCAAAAATCACTTTCATGTTTCCCTAAGCCAACAAAACAAATAATTCCAACATAAATGAAAGTAAAGGAAACATAAAAATAAAAAAGAAATTCCCTTAGAAAAGAGAAGTCCGCTTCCCTTTTTGTGACCACCTATCTCAAAATGTTTGCACCTTTGCAAAATACAGGTCAATAACCAATCATTAGTGTTTAAGTCACTAAACCTTAAGCAGGTGCTATGACACATGCTTAGTGCTTATATCCCTGGGACTGCAACCTCGATCAGCATAATATTTTTTGATGTCTCAGGCTCTCAGCCTATTTGGAGTGAGAAGAAAATTAATGCAACTTTTTAAAAATGATTTTATCTTAACGTTTATAAATTTTCAATAAAATAAAAAGATTGAAGTACATTTTAAACCCTTAAAGTTCGAGGTTATTATCATTTTAGCCCTCTACATTTTTAAATTTTCATTTCACTATTGATTCAATTTTTTTTTTTTTTTTTTGGCCTTTAATTTCCATTCAAAATTTTTTTTTTTTTTTGGTCCTTCATTTTAGCCCTTCATGAATATCAAAATTGTGAAATGTAAAAGACCAAACATAAAACTAAATCAAACATTATTAAGGTTAAAATAAAAATTTTGAAACATAAAGAACCGATATAAAAGCAAATCAAATATGAAGGGTTAAAATGAAAATTTTGAAATGTAAATTAAAGAATTAATGTAGCAAAAAACCTATGAAAATTAGAACAAGTTTACTACAAGAAAAATAACCTAGAATCCACAATGTGATAATGTCTAAAATCCACTAGAGAAACTGAGAATAAACTATAAATTTTATTAATCTAATAACTAAATGTCTTAGAGGCTAGAACATGTTTAAATAGTAAAACGCCCACCAAATCCTAATTTAGGCTAATCACAAGATGAGGTGGCAAAATAGTAAATTTTACCAAGAATAACAAAATTGAGATAATTGCAGAATTAAAAACTACTGTCTCTAAGAGACGTCCCAAAATAAACAAAACCTGATTCTAAATTTTAAATTAAAAGTTATAAATGAAATAAATATTACAAAAAATGGCAAAAACGGAAATTTTAGGGACCATGCCCAAAAAGTGGCTTCAGTTATGTCCTAAGGTGATGATTTTTTTTTAATCGCAGTGTCAATTCCCTACACATCACCAATTTTAACACGATTTGTCTTTATCGTCAATGATTTTTACTAGTATAATTATCTCTCTGATTCTCAACCCTGGGAGGGATTTAAAGAAATAGCCCCCTCCCCTCCCAGGGTTGAGAATCAAAGAGATAATTATATAAAGTAAAAAAATGGAAAAAGTAAAATGCCAAAAATTGAAGGAAAGAAAAGAATATAAAACTAGGGTACTTGCTCACAAACCCAAGACCTCATCATAATTTTCTTTTTTCTTTCCTTCTTTTAAATTTGTTTGGAAGTTCAGAAAGGAAATGAAATATTAAATTGAAATGGAATAGATTGGAATAAAACGGCTTAAGATAATCTCCATATTCAGAGTTTAAGAACATTATAATAAATAAAAAATAAGGAAAAAAGAATAACTTTGTCTCAATTAATCAAGTGAAGGAGGTGTTCAATTCCATTTGTTCCTTTGTGGTTTTTGCTTCAAACGAAAGAAGGATTCCTTGCTTTCACTCCTCTCTAGCATAAATTTATCTCACCTTATATTGATGAACATGAATAAGAATAAGAATAAAAGAATAAATTTGTCTCAATTGATCAAGTGAAGGAGGTGTTCAATTCCATTTGTTCCTTTGTTGTTTTTATTTCTTCAAACAAAAGAAGGATTCCTCGCTTTCTCCCCTCTCGAGCATAAATTTATCTCAACTTATATTGATGTTCATCATCATATAGGAAAATTTTACTATGTTTGCTTTACTATTTATTGAGTCATGTTATTGTCAAATTTTTTGACATAATAGTATAATCATAATTAAATGAATTTGTAAAGGACGACGTTGAACCTTATAAAGTCACAGCTATCAACTCTTTGCATAGTGTTTGGATGAAAGGAATATAGAAAGAAATGACTTATTGTTTCTTTATTTTGAAAGTCATAAACTTATAATAGTAAAAGGAATGGAATTGTTAAATTTGTTCCACTTCCACCCACAATTTTTTATGGAAAATGCTAAAGGCACAACAAATTTCATTATAAAAGTTTTACATATTAACATAACAATGAATATCCTAGATAACACATTAACAACGTAATTAAGATATATATATATTACAAAAAATGATAAATCAATTTATCACGTAACTGTGTTCGGATTAAAATAATTTTTTTTTCTTGGATACATATTTGACGTATATGTAGTAAAATTTGCATTGAACATAAAAACACTCGTTTTGTATTGCGTGTGGGCAAAATAGTACATACTTATTAATTAAGTCAAAATTAGATTGTTTACCCCCATTCAACTAAAGTACAAATAAAAACTAAAGAGCAAAGATGACATTAAATTCCTCTCTCTCTCTCTCTCTCTCTCTCTCTCTCTCTCTCTCCTTCCTTAACATCTAACATCCAAAGAAAGAAAGAGATCACCAAATTTGCACACAAAGTTATTCATTCCTTCCCATTCCTTTACCCTATCCAAATTCTATTTTGAAATCAAAAGAAAAGGAATCAATGGTGCTATAAATATTGATCTACCCAACATAAATTATTCATGCAACCAAACGAATTAATGGTTATATATTTTAAGAGAGCCAACAATTGGTAGCTTGACCAACGAAGCATCGAAGCCAAATCCAAGTTCTTGTACAATTTCTACATAAGTATTGCTTGCTGTTATTATTTTAAATAAAAACAATAGCTTTTTTTGTGTTATAGAATTGAAATACAATAAGGATTCATTGCTATTTTGAAATTAAAATTTATGATGAGTTAGTCGGCATTTTTCTTTGCTTATTCTCCAATTTTTTCACTAAATTGAGAGATCCAAGCCCAGTTTCATTTGAAGATGATCTTCTTTTTTAAGTGCAGGTAGCATTTTGTTGAAGTGTATAAAAAGTTGTACTTGTTCGAAGAGTTCATTTTGAAGGTGAGTATCCAAGATAATCCATTAATACTTATTTATTCACATACATAAAGAACACCACCTAATTAATTAAAAGCAAAACACACACAACTATCAAGTGCAATAGACAAAATCAAAGCATCCACCACTTTCAACCATATGATAAGGGGACTTGCACCTGCAGTTTCTACGATTTACCTTGCAAACGGTTTGTTTATCATTGCCCCCTCTGTAAACTTGACTTTAGTACCAAATGTGCCTCTCTACCACTCATCTATTTGAAGTTCAAATTCATGAGCTGGTTAATACTCTTTAAAAGGTTAATATTATTTATCAACAACATAATAAAAAATATTCTTAACTAATTTTTTTTTTTGTTTTGTGTTTAAAAATTAATACATAAGTTTGTATAATTTAAAAATAAATAAATAAAAATGTGAGGATAAAAGGATAACTTTTGTCTCAATTAATAGGAAGAAAGAGTTGTCTCATACCCATTCCATTTTTCCTTGAGTTGGTTTTCTTTCCCCCCAAACAAAAGAAGGATTCCTTGCTTTCGTCCCTCCCAAGCAATTACTCTTTCCATAATGGTGTTCATCATCACAAATATAAATGAAGTGGTAACAATATGGTTGCTTTATTATTTCTTTGTCCATTTTTTTAACATAATTTAATGAAACCATAATGGAGATTTAATTGTTGATCCTTAGAAAGTTACAGACTAATTACAAAGGGTTTGGATATATTGAAGTACTTTTTTCTTTTTTTTGAGAATCGGATTGAAGTAATCTAAAAGGAAACAAATGGATGTGAATGACATATTGTTTCCTTATTTTGGAGATAATAATAGCAAAGAAACAAAAAATTTAAATAATCTACACTTCAAATTTTTATGAAAAGTATTAATGGTACTGCTAATTTTAAAACAAAGTCTAAAAATTAACATATCAGTAAATCTGATCAGTGTCATATCAACACGATAATGAAATATCTTAATTATTTTTTGGCTATTACTTAAATGTTGAAACATCCGGATTTGAACAAATAAAATCAAGGAATATATAATGATAGTAAATTTCTATGTTTTTTTCTTTTTTTATTCCTTTATTTTACATTGAACATCCATGAAAAGAAAGAGGTCAATTGATTCTTTTTTCTTTTCTTTTTTTCATTTCTATTTCATTGCGTATTACTTTGTTCATTCCTTTACATTCCTTTAAGCTTTCTAGATTCTACTGGTGAAATTTTAAATATAAATGCATGCAACCTATAAACTCATACAACCAAACGGACCAACCAGGTTTTGAAGACAAACCAAGTTCTTGTTATTACGTGAGTATTTCTTGATTTTTATTTTTATTTTATTTTTAGAAGTAGCTTTTGTTGTATTATAAAAGTGAGAAATGGAATAAGATTTTGTTGTTATTTTTCCATATGAATTTATGATGAGGTAGCGAGCATTTTTACTTTGCATCTGCTGCAATTTCTTTCAGTTAATTGAGAGATCCAAGCTTATTTTCATTTGAAGATTATCATCTTTTCTAGTGCATGGAGTAGCTAAAGGGTGTGTTCTATTGAAGTGTGCGGAGAGTTGTACTTTCTCAGAGCATTCAATTTCCAAGTGAGTATCTAAGATAATCTTTTAGTACTTTTTTATCCCATATGTATAGAACACCTATTCATATTAAAAGCAAAACACACACAACTATCAATTCCAATAGACAAAGCAAAGCATCCATCACTTTTAAGTCATGTAGATAAATTAGCTGTGTGTGTATGAGACAGAGGAACAAAGAGAAATGGAGCTTCAACACTTCAGCGATGATCATCCTCTGATCTTTAGCGCAGTCACAGCGAGTGGTTTTACGTGTGATGGGTGCGGTGAAAGCATAAAGGGTTCACGCTACAGTTGCAGAAAGTGTGACTTCGACCTTCATCCCTCATGTGCCGAACTACCCCGCGAGTTGCAGCACCCTATACACAGCAAACACCCTCTCATTCTCCACAAAACACCACCATATGATGGGAAGACTTGCACGTGCAGTGTCTGCAACTTTCCTTGCAAATGGTTTGTTTACAACTGCACCCACTGCAAATTTAACCTTGATATTAAATGTGCTTCACTACGGTTCATCCCGGGAGCTGAAACTCATGACCACCCATTGACCCACTTCCGAAAGTTGATCTCATTCACTTGTGATTTTTGTGGTAAAGAAGGCATGGGCATGCCTTACCTATGTGGCATCTGTGGATTTTGGGTCCACCGCACATGTGCCTCCTTACCACGCATGCTCAAACATATTCGGCACAAGCACCCTCTAAATCTTACCTACTCTCTTAAGGACAATTACTCTAAGCACCGACTTTGCCAATTCTGTGTCAAAAAGGTGGACACAAATTATGGAGTTTATTATTGCTCAAGTTGTGATTACGTTGCCCACCTTGATTGCGCTACAGACGAGAATGGCATAGATGAAAATTTTATGCAGGAATCTAAAGGCGAGGAGCCTACTGAGTTATCTTATATTGTCAAAAAAACCAAGGTGGGAGAGGACAAAATTATAGTACCAATAGAAATCAAACATTTGTATCATGATCATGATTTACAGCTTATTGATGAGCTTCAGAACTACGAAATATGTGACGGGTGTGTGCGGTCTATCTTCCCTCCATTTTATAGTTGTACTCAGTGTAGTTTTGTTCTTCACAAATCCTGTGCAGAATTATCTCATATAAAGCGACACCCACTTCACCAACACCCCCTCACCCTTGAACTAAGTAGACCTCAATTCCGGTGGTATAGATGTCAAGCTTGTCAGTTTCAAAGTAATGGCTTTATCTACAACTGCCACGAATGCGATTTTGTCCTTGATGTCTCATGTAGTTTGATCTCAGAATTAGACACGTTAACTCACATTGGTCACGAGCACCCCCTAATCTTCTCTAGCACAACTAATGATGAGGAGTGCAGTGCTTGTAATTCTAAAGGAAGAATCTTTCGTTGTACTAAATGTGAATTCACTTTGGATTTTGGATGTGCTACGTTACCGCACACCACAAAGTACAAACTACACGAGCATCCATTTACCCTTAGTTATATTGCTGAAGATGACTTAAGTGAATATTATTGTGATATTTGTGAGGAAGAACGAGACCACCCAAAACATTGGTTCTACTATTGTAAAGAATGTAATTATCCTGCTCATGTCAAATGTATTTTTGAAAAGCCTTCATATCACTCATGGGGAGACCACAGAAATATTAAGTTCGGGAGCACTTATATATCCACCTTCCACCAACATCCCCTTATTGTTCAGGAGACTAAGGACGGCTTTAGTCATTGTAACAGGTGTGGTAATCCTTGCCATGATATAGCCTATGCATGTGCCACATGTAATATCAATTTTCACGACTGGTGCGTAAGCTAAATGTGAAAATGATGTAAGTGGCATCCAGCTCCTATCAAGAACGGACACTGCCTTAAGAGTTGTGATAATAAGACACTATCTATGTATGCATGTATTTATCTTCTCTTCTTTGCATCCATATGGAAAATTGTCCTTATATAAAGAAGTATCTTTTTCAAGTAATTATTTAGTAATTTTCCGCATCCTGTCAGAGTCGGAGAACATATTTTATCGTAGCTAACCAACTACATTTCTAGCCAAAAAAGCGATGCTAGTCCATGTAGACTTTTTTTTAAAATATTTTTTTGAGTCATTGATTCGGTAAACACCACACACCTGTCAAATACAACAATGTTGCCGCTATTTAATTGGTTATAGCGATTTAATTGCAGTCTATCCCTTGAATATATGGCTAATCCCACTATGGCTCTATATTCTTTTTTATGCCCATAAACCTGTCAACACAAAAATCAATGAAAATTAAATTTCTTTTCTTTTTTCCAATTGTTTCAGAAAATGTCATAATTTTATCCATACGATAATATAAAATACGAACGTAAACTTTGTAATTAGATTTTCTTTTTAATCTATTGAAATTCCATTAAATCCAATAATTATATTCAATTAAATTAATTTCTCTTCCTTTTCACAATTGTTTTAGAAAGATAAATATTACGTTCATAACATTTTTACAACATTTTTATAACAATTAAAGTATATCAACACTTTTACAACATTTTTATAACCTACAACTTAAAGTTTGTTGTGAAAATATTATGGATATAACACTCTCCTTTCAGAAAATAAAAATAAATAAATAAATATCATAATTTTACACACAACAGTATAAAAATGATATTGTAATTAGATCCAATAATTATCTTATGTATATAATATATGTATTACATATTTTATAATATATGGGTTTTGTACAATTGTAAACCCTATATTGTAAGATTATATATTTTATAATATATGTATAACTTTTTTATTTTTTTGATAAAGCAGCTATGTTAACTAAACTATATGTTTTTTTCTAAATAAAAACAATTTTAATTTTCCTTTCCTTTATTCTTTGAGAACAACCAATTAAGCAAGCATCACAGCCCTCTTTTGCTTTTCTCTTCTCTTTTTTGCTTTTAACCTTCAGCTATAATTTGCATGTATGAAAGCTTTCTAAGAAGCAAGCAACAAAGATTCCTTTTCTAATTTTCCTCCTCTTCTAAGCCAACATTCGCTTGATTGTAACAATTTTACTGCTCACCCGACTACCCAACCTCCCTTCCTTCTTACTTTCTCATATAGATATAATAAAGTAAAAGAGATCCTAGAAGTAGTTATGTATTTAGAAAAACCAAATAAATCATACATAGCCCTATATAGATCACAATCCTAGAGAGCCCTTCAAGCACCATTCTTGGCCTTTCTTCACCATTTATTATATATACCTCTAGGTTCCAACTTCCAAGCAGCTGCGATCAACATTTTATTTCAGAAACTAGGCCAAGCTCACTTGTCTCTCCCACTTAGGTCCTCAGAGAATTCAGAAAGTGCAGCTCGAGGATTACCATTTGATATAGATAAGTAATATTGAGCAGTCCCATCATCGACTTGCATGCTTCTCTTCAATGAGTCAATAACCTTTCTCTTGCCTTGTTCAGTAGTCATCTTATTCAACATATGGCCAGAGTTTCCATACGAACCATCTTGAAGAACATATGTCACTGCCACTTCCCTTTTCGCATAGGTATCTAGCTCGATGTAGTATGCTCCATTTACAAGAATGTCAGGATTGCTTATAGGGACTAACAACGTCTCCCTTGAGTATATGCCATGGTCGCTCTAAAGAAGAAGAAAAGTCAGCAGTACACAAAAGGAAAGACTAACAGAGCAACAAATTTGGAAATCATTCATTCCTAGACAAATCACACAAAATCCTCTGCCATCACTCAATCAACACCATATTTGGCTCTCTTACCGTTACTAAAGATCAGCAAATGATTTGGCTCCAAGAGAAAATCACTCCACTCATAATTATACACCTTGAATCATTTTGAAATTCTTCTCTGTACAAACACTCATCATTTGTATATAAATACATATGTATAGCTTGTTAGAAATCAACACTAACTCTGTTGTCTCTAGAAACTTCTAGAAATTTCTAGAGTTCCACTCAATTTACTTCTCTCCGGAATTCTCTAGAAAGTTCTCTTGCATTCCGGAAATTTCTCCATGATGCTCTTTCCGGATTTCTTTATGAGATATCTCTAGAGACTTCTATGAAGAAGTAAATCTTAACCACATGTTTATAGAATAGTCTAGAAGGTTGGAGAATGACATTCACTTAATGCCAATAAAAAGGAAGATGCTAGAAGCTTCGAGTTGGTTTTCTAACCAATATACACCTAGTATAAATAGATGTGGTGGTATGTGAAGTAGAGTGAGTGAGAGAGACTAGAGTAAGACTAGTGTGAGACTAGTGAGACTAGTGTGAGACTAGTGAGACTAGAATGAGACTAGTGTGAGACTAGTGTTAGACTAGTGAGACTAGTGTGAGACTAGTGAGAGGTGAGTGAAGTGAAGTGAAGTAGCTATTGTGTAGTGTCAATACATAGGTGTCTAGAGAATCGGTGTGTGTGTCTTGTAAAAGCATTAGTGCTTGTAAAGTGTTGTAATTCAAAGAGTCAAGTTTTAATAAAAGCTTGTTGTTCAGTCATTTGTTCAATAATCTAGTGTCAGAGCTTCCGCTAACTCAACGTAGCTTCTCTCATTGACATTGAGAGGAGGCCCTTTGAATAATACAATTACTCAATTTCTTCTTTATGGTATCAGAGCTAACCACGTTTGTTGTGGTAGTGTAAAACCTTCTATCTCATTTTTTTTCTTCTTCTTTATCTTGCTTATGGCTTTGTCTACATCATCATCCTCTCTCAATATCACCACCATTGCACAGATTGCTGCAATGGTTGGGGAAAAATTATCTACGAAAAATTTTGTCATGTGGAGAGACCAACTGCTACCATTAATTGAGAGCATTCAAATGGTGGACCACATTGTGGAAAACCCAAACCAACCTAAGGCATTGCTAATCTCCTCAGATGGAAAAGAAGAGCCAAACCCACAATATGCCATATGGAAGAAAGATGACCAACTCATAAAAAGCCTTATCACAGCAACTCTGACTTCAGAAGTTCGAAGTCTTACTGTTGGCTTGACCACCGCACAAGAGGTGTGGAAGTGTCTTGAAGATCGGTTTGCTAACTCCTCCAAGGAGAGGTCACTCGACCTTACACGGAGTCTTCAAGAAATTCACAGAGAGAATCATCGATCGCTAGATGAATACCTTCATGAGTTGAAGGTAATTTGTGATGAACTAGCAGCAATACACAACTCTGTGGATGATGAGGATAAGGTTTATTGGGCTCTCAATGGTCTTAGCAACAAATATGACAACTTTGTCACTGCAATGCAAGTAAGATCACCCCTCCCCTCTTTTGAAAAATTTGTTACTTCTTTATCCATCTATGAACGCAGACATCAAGACAGCAGCTTGAATGAAAATCAAGCCTTCTTCTCTCAACGCCAAAATAGAGGCAGAGGATTCACATAATCGCAATCAAGGGCACCGTGGAGGCAATCATTTTAGTTCAAGAGGGCGAGGATTTACTCCATCACAACACAGTCGTGGTTCACATTCTGGAAGCACTCCAAGTAGATCCTTTGGTTAATCACAACGACCATCACAATCTATGAATCAACATAGCCAACACCAACGACCCTCCATCATTTGTCAAATCTGCAACAAGCCTGGACATAAGGCTTTCAATTGTAGAAATCGATACAACCATGCTAATCAAGATGAAGGGATACCACAAGCCTTAGCAGCACTCTCTATATTAGATCCCAACGATCCTGAATGGATTCCTGACTCAAGTGCCACCTCTCATATGACTAATGATGCAGGTAAACTCGACTCACTCAAACCTTATCATGGTCCTGATAAAATTTTTATTGGTGATGGAAAAACTCTTAAGATCACTCATATCGGGGACACATCTATTTTTACTCCATATGGACAGTTAAGACTTAAAAATGTATTGTTGGTACCAAATATTACAAATAACTTACTCTCTATTGGAAAGTTAGCAGATGATTTGTCATGTGTAATACTTTTCTCATCTAAAGGTTTTGTGGTTAAGGACAAGAAAACATGGAAGACATTGGCCAGCAGTCGTAGGGAAGTTGGTCTCTACACTATTGGAGGAAATACATATGCCCTGTTCTCTACAAGGCAAAGGACAGCCTCTGATGAAGTACGGCACCAACGGCTAGGTCATCCCCAACAAAAGGTTCTTTCATTTCTTAGTCGAAGGAATTTTATTTCTGTTGATGGTCACAATAAAGGAAAATCTATTTGCACAAGTTGTCAAATGGGTAAAAGTTGTAAGCTTCCTTTTATTAATGAGAATACCATAAGTGATTTTCCACTCCATAAAATACATTGTGATTTATGGGGACCTGCCCCAATTAATTCTGTCCAAAACTTTCGCTATTATGTCTCATTTGTTGATGATTGCACTCGCTATACATGGATGTTTCCTTTAAAATACAAGTCAGACTTCTTTGCATGCTTTAAAAAATTCAAGAATATGGTGGAATTACAACACAATCACAAAATAAAAGTTTTTCAAAGCGATGGAGGTGGTGAATTTGGCAAAACTAATTTTTTGAATTTCTTATCTGATCATGGCATAGTTCGACAAATATCTTGTCAATGGAACAGTTGAAAGAAAACATCGCCATATAGTTGAGTGGGGACTCACTTTATTGTTCCATAGTAAAGTGCCAAAGAACCTGTGGATTGATGCATTTCATACTGCAGTATTTCTGATAAATTGCCACCCTACACCATTGTTAAATATGGAAACACCTTTTAAATTGCTCCATGGAAAGGATCCTAATTACTCCTCTCTACGAACATTTGGGTGCCAATGCTTTCCTTACCTTCGAGCTTATGGCAATAACAAGTTTTCTCCTAAGTCTCTACCATGTGTGTTCATTGGCTATAGTCAATTTCATAAAGGCTATCGCTGCCTTTACCCTCCTACTGGACGTGTATACATATCTAGGCATGTTGTTTTTAATGAAAACCATTACCCATATGCTAATCCATCTTCTAGTGTTGCTAATTTTCAGGGAGAGCAGGATCTTTCCATGACTACCTTTATTGAGTGGTCTACCCCTAATCATTATGCAAAATCTACCCCATCTTTGCCAATGCCAACTCAAGTGAACCTAGGCCTTTAGTGGAAGAATCTTCAACGGAAGTACATGTTCTTGAACAAAATCCACCAAGCCTATCTCCACTAGTCCAATCTGATTCTACTAGTTTGGAAGTGAGTTCTTCATCTATGCGCCGATGTGTAAAGTTGAAGAATGGGTGTCCCTCCTCCAATGCTTCTAGCCTTTTGGATCTAGGCCGCCATCTCTCCCTCAATTCCCATCCAATGAAAACTCGTGGAAAAACTAAGGCTGGTTTGCTGCATTATAGTACTCCTCCTTCTATTCCCACTGAACCTCGTTCTTTGAAATTTACCCTTAGGCACCCTAATTGGGTTGCTGCTATGAAAGAGGAACTTCAAGCTCTCCATGATAATCACACTTGGACCCTTGTTCCACGTCATTCGTCTATGAATGTTATTGGTTCAAAATGGGTCTATCGGACTAAATTAAAAGCAAATGGGAGCCTTGAATGCTTGAAAGCACGATTGGTTGCGAAAGGCTTCAATCAACTTGAAGGTGTGGATTATGATAAGACCTTTAGTCCAGTGGTAAAGCCTCAAACCATTCGGATTATTCTCACCATTTCCCTCACTCGTAGATGGAAAATTAAACAACTTGATGTTAAAAATGCATTTCTCCATGGTTATCTCAAAGAGCCTGTCTTTATGGAACAACCACCTGGGTTTCAAGATCAACACCATCCTGAGTTTGTTTGCAAACTGTCTCGCGCACTCTATGGCCTAAAACAAGCCCCCAAGAGCTTGGTTTGATCGATTTAGTACTTATCTCATTCACTTTGGTTTCCTTTGCAGCACCTATGATCCATCCTTATTTATTTTACATAGTCCACATGGTACTATTGTTCTACTCCTATATGTTGATGATATTGTTCTCACTGGCAGTAATGAGCACTTCCTTGAATCCTTCGTTCGTCAACTCAGTTCTGAGTTCGCCATGAAAGACCTTGGACCTTTGCATTATTTTCTTGGTATTGAAGTTATTCCTACTCCTACTGGTCTGTTCTTGTCTCAAGGAAAATATGCTCAAGATCTTCTCCAACGTGCTCACATGTCCGACTGCAATGCCATCTCCACACCCACGGCGTTGAAATCTACCATTGACCGCCTCTCTGATGCTTTCCCCAATCCATCTCTCTATCGCAGCATAGTGGGGGCCTTACAATACCTCACCATCACATGTCCTGATCTCTCTTACGCTGTTAATAGCATTTGCCAACACATGCATGCCCCTACAGTTGGACATATGCAACTTGTCAAACGTATCTTACACTATGTCCGTGGCACTTTCAAATTTGGTCTCTATCTCCTACATGACAGCACACTTGATCTTTATGCATTTTCAAACGCTGATTGGGTTGGTTGTCCTCTTACTCGTCGCTCTATGACTGGTTATGGTGTTTTCTTGGGCTCCAACTTAATTTCTTAGGCTGCTAAGAAACAACCCACAGTGTCTCACTCAAGTGCAGAGGCCAAATATCAAGCTATGGCTGTTGCCACTGCTGAAGTCACTTGGATCTCCTTTATACTACGAGATCTTGGCATCCCTTTACCTACTGCTGCTACTCTTTTTTGTGACAACATCAGTGCCTTATATATGTCAATTAATCCGGTTTTTCATGCACGTAGTAAGCATATAGAAATAGACTATCACTTTGTTCGTGAGAAAGTTGCTCAAGGAGATCTCATCACTAAGTTTGTTCGTACTTCTCATCAGCTTGCTGATGTGTTTACAAAGCCACTTTCTCGTAACCGGTTTCAAACTCTTCTGTCCAAGTTGGGAGTTTTGTCTCCTTCACTCCTCAACTTGAGGGGGAGTAAAGAAGAAGAAAAGTCAGCAGTAAACAAAAGGAAAGACTAACAGAGCAACAAATTTAGAAATCATTCATTCCTAGACAAATCACACAAAATCCTCTGCCATCACTCAATCAACACCATATTTGGCTCTCTTACCGTTACTGAAGATCAGCAAATGATTTGGCTCCAAGAGAAAATCACTCCACTCATAATTATACACCTTGAATCATTTTGAAATTCTTCTCTGTACAAACACTCATCATTTGTATATAAATACATATGTATAGCTTCTCTCATTGACATTGAGAGAAGGCCCTTTGAATAATACAATTACTCAATTTCTTCTTTCATGTTGTTGAAACGTTTTATGTCCATAACTTGCTAACACCAAAAACAGAAAAATTATGAATGTAGTAATCAAGAAAAAATATATATATATATATATTTAAGAATGTACACACAAGTTCGTCGGCTATGTACAGGACAAGAAGAGCAAACCAACTTTTAGGACTAATAATATGCACGCGGAAAAAAAAAATTCAATTATTTTTCTTTAAGTACAATCTAGACCTCAATATAACCAAAAGGGTAAGAAAATTTATGTTAGGTATTTCACGTTGACATATGTAAAGTTGAATTTATTCAACTATGTGTTGGCTTTATTCCATGCCAAATTTGCTTGTAATTCAGTATTTAGAAACCTTGTATGTAGGTGGGAATAATATAAGGGTTGTGCGTGAGAGAGTGTTAAAATTTGATTAAGAGTGTGCAACAAGAAGGTGACTCGCGACTGACTCGCCAAAATGAAGCACACGTGAGAAGCATACAGAAAGATGAAGATTCAAGCCAGCTGGATCATTACAGGACAAAAAGTACAGTCTGACCTAGTCTGGTAACTGGCGACTGGAACTTGTGACTCATTCCAGTCGCAAGTGACTCGCCAGTGCACCCTGTTTTGTTGAAAAGTGACTTTTCACATTCCATCTCATACCTACTATAAATACCCTTATACTCACGAAATGAAGAGAGTTTCTAGAAAGAATTTTGAGAGAGAAACTGTAATACTCCCAATTTTTTTTTTTTAAATGAAGGGTATTTAAGTAATCTTTTGTGGGGTCAATTTGATAATTTATAATTATAAGGGAATTTTTAGAAAATAAGGTTGAAACCCTAACTATATTAAAGCTTATTACGTCAACTTATATGGAGAGATGTTTTGAGAGAGGAGACTACCCAAAATACTCAAGTAGAGGAGGTTTCGCTGCACAATTAAGGTAAGAGCCTAAGAATCTCTTTCTTGTCAAATCTAAGCTTTATTTGGAATTAGAGTACTTTTTATGTGGGTATTTTGGCCAATAGTGAAACTATTTAATCATTCAAGAGTTTTAATGATATAAATGAAGAAAAGTTTGGATTTATTTTCGGTAAACTAGACACAGTTACTTCATTTTTTTTTTTTTTTTTTTAATGTTCAGTAACTTAATCTTATCTATGCCTTTTGTTGTGTTGAGCGGAGATAGAATTTTTTAGGCTTCATGGGTCAGGTTTCTGCACAGGCCTTTATACCGAAGTGATGGAGTTAGGGAGTATGAGAAATCAAAAAGAATAGTAACTAGTCTAGGCTTTGAGGCGTGACAAGTTATCAGTTATCGCATGTTAAAAAAAAAAAGAAAAAAAAAAGAAAGGTGTTAATGTAATTGTGTTCAGGTGGTGTTTTTTTTTATAAATTGACTTTTGACCCTATAGGTATTCTATAGTCTTTAACCCTAGGAAACTATTTGTGGCAGAAAGTAAAGAAAATATATGATATGAATAGGTGGATTTTTGGTGTGAGATAAAAGTGGAGAATTATTGGATATTTTACAAAATTTTCTTCTGGTCGAGTACCTTGCAAGTTAATTTTAAAATTTTATTTTGGAGTAAATTGTATCTAAAAATTGTTTTAGGTGATATCTAAGGATTTTAGAAAAAGGATTAAGAAGAAATTATTTTGTCGTATGCTAGTTGTGGTAAGTAAACTTATCCTAATTGGTTTTATTTTGACTACTATTGCATTTTTAACTACTAAAAATTGTTTATAACTGTTAGAATTTTATTTCAACTTGTATTATTGATTTCAAGTAAAGAATTATCGCAAATATATCTGATTACTGAATATATGATGTATTTCATTTAATTGTTTTTAGTTATACTGATTCAAAGTAAAGAATAAATTTATATGAGCATTAAATATAAGATTTATTTTATTTAATTGTTTTTTTTTAGCTATATTGATTGAAGGTAAAGAATATTGAATTATCACAAATATATTTGAATACTGAATATATGATTATATATATATATATGTATTTGAATGAGATATATTTTTTGGTTTGAACTAGGATTTGATATATATGATTTTGGACAATCTGACTATGTTTGACTCTGATACCTAGCCAATGGGGGTTATTCATTGGTACTCTGATACCCAAACCAATGGGGGTTATTCATTGGTACTCTAATGCCCAGTCACGGGGATATAGCATTACCATAGTCATAAGATTGTTAAGAATATGAATTACGTTTGAATATTTGAACTATTTTGAGTCCTTAAAACTACATATTTGATTTTGGAAATGTTTGAGTATTTGAACTATTTTGAGTTATTAAAACTGCTTATTTATTTTTGGAACCTATTGTAAGTTATAGCTTTTGATATATGGAAAATTGACTACTTTCTAAACCATCTATGATATATTTGTAACATTAAAGTATGTGATCTATTTGCAACTTATTATTTTAAGACTATGAAATTTCTTTAGTTATTTTTGAAAACCCATAGTATATCATAACTTTTGAAGACTCATATTACATCTTATTACTTTACAGATCTATTGCTTGATAGAACTTATTTGGATGGTCTTCTAATAGTTTTATATTTATTGGCCAATTGGCATTATGCACATGAGGTTTGGATTTTGTTCCTATTAAATTATTGGAGATCTATTCATAAAGAAATTGTTGAGGTATTTTGAATTTATTTGAATTAATTTTTGAGGATAAATTTTAGTTGCTAAGAAGGCCTTGCACACTTGTAGGGTGCTTACTTTATAAGCGTGCGGCAGTTGTCACGTGCCTAGCTTTATACTTGGGTTCGGGGCGTGATAGAAACCCTAGAGAAAAACAAGATTGATTCATCCACAATCTATACACTTGATTCTCCAAATTCCTCTACTCTCACCCTCTCCATTGTCATACCCATGAGAGGATCATAAACCAAATCCTTACCTCACCAAATTCAGAGTAGTGAGAAGGTTCTTGGTGTTTGGGAAGCAGTTCAAGACAGAACCAATTCATATTGGTTGACGCTGCGGGATCCGAAAAGCTAGAGAAGACACAGTTCGGCATAACATTGTTGGAGCAAGAAGCTTGGAAGGCTTAGGTGCATTGGGTAGATTAGGCTTGAAGGGTCTATTACTATTCATGTATCCCAACTAATTTTCTAGTGGATCATTTATAGCTTGGATGGCGGCGGAGAGGTTTTTCGCCGAGTTCTTCCATTTCCTCTTCGATAACACGTGCCGTTGTTATCTTATATTTGCACCTCTCTTTCCCTTACTCTTAGCTTTTAATTTTTACTAGTTGTGATTAATTAATGGCTTAAATTAGCTTGCTAATTTGGGTATTACTTATATTTCATATTCCGCACATATATTGTTTGAATATAAGTTTGTATTGGAAAATTTGTATTTCAAGATCTAAACATTCACAAGTGTTTTATACACTAAGTGAGTTTTCAATATACTTTTCTTATATATCATAATTAATGGAATATTATCTCTTTTATATGTCAAACATTCATTTAAAAAAAAAAAAAAATTACATAATTTATCAATGTCTTATAATCTTTTAAGATTCAAAACTTATAAAAGGGAAACAAGTTGCATAAAAAAGAAGAGGAAATACAGATCTAGAAGCAAGAGTAGTCATCGAAGAGAGAAAATAATAAAAGAACATTACAATTACCTTTCAAAAGGTTTTTTTTTTTTTAATGCATCCCATATTCTTAATGTAATATTTTATTCACATTCATATAAATTTGTGTTTGGGGATAATCACATTTAAAAAAAAAAATTAGAGTTTGATAATATTTTCATGTCAAACTCTAACGTTTTAAGTGCACAAATGCTCACAATATTACAATTTGAACATTTTAAGTTTATATTAACCAACATATGGAAATTCATGTAAAGAATATTTTGAGTCTGTCAAGGTACTAAAAAATCCTTCCATTCGTAAGTGGATTTTTTACTTTGAAAAGGTTGGAAAATGACTTATTTGTACGTAAAAAAAAAATTTTAAAAAAAACCTTAAAAAATAATTAATTACAATAAAATGAATATTCTATTTTTGTGGGTTTCCTATCATAACATTCCATTACCATATAATATCCGTGTGCCAAGACTCTGGAGTAGTTACATATATGTTCATTCATAATTTGATTTCACCTTTTCTCAATCATTTTCCATCAAATATTTTCATGAAACAACCATTACAAAATACTCATTATTACCCATATTCTTTTAATTACTCTCTAATGATGCAACAACAACAACAAACAAAGTCTTAGTCTCAAAATTTTGGGGTAAGCTATGGATCATTGAACTCTCAACAAATTAGTTAGGGTCGGGCCATATGTATGCACAAAACTAAACCACTTTCAGATTTCCTAAAAGCAATGACAGAGGTCAGAGGTGTGCACAAAATTAAGCCACTACACAATTTCCTAATAGCAATAACACAGGTGTGCACAATCATGCTAACGAGATAAACAATAAAAAAAGAATTGCATATACTCATAATCTGATTTCATCATATTCTCAATCATTTTCCTATCAACTATTTTCATCAAACAATACCCGTACATAAATACCCTCTGCACATCTTCTTCTTCCAATGTCCATAATAGCATTAACATAAGTTTGTGCAAAACTAAAACCTCTATAGGATAATTCAACCTAAAACCTTTTGAAGAGGTATGTTTTCCGAACAAGACAACAGGAATCACTAACAGCAAAGATTACCAAGTGAGGGTTCCACGATACAAACAATAGCAAGCTACTTGACACAATTATTTACTAGCTGAGTCAATCTACAGATATTCACCATATTGGCAATCACCAATGCAAAATTTTGAAACATATTGTAGGACCTTTTACATTTTCTCAAGGGAAATGCCTATATCAAAACAGAGAAATCAATCTCAAAATCCTTTCTCTTCTTTTTAGTTTCTCCGCGAGCATTTTTTTATTTTTTTTCCTTGTATTGCTCCCACGTTTGAGAGCTCCTACTTTATATTAAAATTCTTACCCAAAATGAAAAAAAAAGTAAGTCTTTTTAGCAATTAAACAGCAAGAAAAGAAATTGGGAAACTTGTATCCAAAATTGGTGATCGCATGGCTTTGCAACACTAGTGCCAATCATGCCAACCAAACAATAATCAAACCTGAATGCATATTGATTTATTATGTATAATCCAGTATCTTAGACAAAATTTCTAATTTATGAACTAAAATTTTTCTTAATTTGGGGCTAAAAAAAAATTCACTCCACAGTCTACACCAAATAGATTCACCAACACTATAGCTCTCTCTCCGTCTTTCAATAATGATAAAATAAAGCAACAAAATTTCTATAAAATTTTAATTTTATTTGCAGTTTCTCAATTTATCATAAATCAAAAATAGTGAATCAACATTTTCTTTTATATGCACATTGAAAATTTTCAGGCAAAATAATATTCCTTTTCTTTCCTACAGTTTCTAGGCAAACAAACAGCACCTAGCCCACATAAATGTACAGTTCATACTTCATACAGATAACATATGCATCTTTAAAAGCTTCAATTAAAGGTCATATTTATAATTTAAAATTAATCACCACAGCTAACAAAAATATAGTAATTTTAGTTTGGCTGTTCTTAATAAGTTTTTTTTTTTTTTTTTTTTTTTCTTTTTGGTTTCTGGTCTTTGGGTTATAAAAGCTTACACCTACATTTTGGCTGTTACTGAGTTGTTCCATTGTTTTCCTTGAAACTATGAAACCCAATCAGGCTCCTCATGCATTTTTAGAGCAATTTGGGTGGAAATGGCAGCAACTGGAGCTTCATTTGTCAAAGTAAAGAGGCATATACTCGAGTTTACAACTATCTTGAAGTCTATACCTTGTGAATTTTATTTTTCTGCTACTCGTTGATACTGTATTATCAAATCTGCTGACAAAATTTGCTAGTTATTGTAAATTGCAACGCCTTGTATTTTGTGTTCCAAGCTAGATCACCTCTCTTGGGCCATGAGAAATTTGGTTAGTAATTTTAGTTTCAATTGGGCCAGGTTTATTTTGCTCTCTCTCTCTCTCTCTCTCATTTGTAGTGAAAGTGTAAAACCTGAGAATGTGATAATGTCTAAAATCCACCAAAGAAATTGAGAATAAACTCTAAATTTTATTGATTTGATAACTAAATGTCTTAGAGCCGTTTTAGCCACGTTTATAAAAAAACGTGACTATAGAAAACGCGGCTAAAGCCTCAAGCTATAGCCGCGTTTTTTAAAAACGCGGTTATAACTAACCTATAGCTGCATTTTTAAAACGTGGCTATAGGTCTAGTCGAATAATTTTGAATTTAAGAGTTACCTATAGCCGCGTTTTTAAAAAACGCAGCTATAGGTAACATGTAGCTGCATTTTTCTTTTTAAAAATGCGGCTATAGGTAACACCCAAAAAAATTTCTGAAGATTCCCACATACCCTTTTTAAGGGGGACCTATAGCCGCGTTTTCAAAAACACAGCTATAGCTAATCTGTAGCTGCGTTTTTGCTTTTTAAAAACGCGACTATAGGTAACACTACGGATCCGTTTGGATAGAACTTATTTTGCTGAAACTGAAAACTGAAAACACTGTAGCAAAATAATTTTTAAATGTGTGAATAGTGCCGTGGGACCCATTTTTAATGAAAAAGTTGTTGAAAAATGGAATTTGTGGGTCCATGAACAGTGCACAATGCACTATTCACCATGGGAAAAGTCAAAAGTTGCGGTTACTGTTCATGCACAGTGCATAAACAGTAGCCGTTGTCCCCTGAAATGAGCGCTGAAAAAAAAAAAAAAAAAAAAAAAAAAGAAGGTGAAAACGCAGGAAACGGGACGCAGGAAACGCAACGCGTATCCAAACGTCCTCTACGTCCCTTTTAAGGGGGGACCTATAGCCACGTTTTTCAAAAACGCGGCTATAGCTAACTTGTAGCTGCATTTTTGCATTTTTACAAACACAGCTATAGGAAACGCGGCTATAGACCCTTTTTTTTGTCGTGACGCCCACCGAATCGTAATTTGCACTAATCTCACAAGATGAGGTGGCAAAATAATAAATTTTACCAAGAACAACAAAATTGAGATAATTGCAGAATTAAAAACTATTGTCTCCAAAAGACGTCTCAAAATAAACGAGACCTTATTCTGACTTTTAAATTAAAAGTTATAAAGGAAATAAATATTACAAAAAATGGCAAAAATGAAAATTTTAGGAACTGTGCCCAAAAAGTGGCTTCAGTTATGGCCTAAGGTGGCGATTTTTTTTTTTTTTTTTTTTTATCCCAGAATCATTTCCATACATGTCACCATTTTTACGCAATTTTATCTTTATCGTTGATGATTTTTACTAGTACTTTTTATTAAGTCGTTGTCTCCATGTGTGTGTTTCATGGTTAGATGGTCTTACTTGAGAATTCCAAAAAGTATGTACTTTTGTGATACCCGAAACCATAAAATCAAGGGATCAAAAGAAATAGAAAAGAAACACCCCCCTCCCCTCGTAGGGTTGAGAATCAGAGAGATAATAGTATAAAGTAAAGAAATGGAAAAAAAAAAATGCCAAAAATTGAAGGAAAGAAAAGAATATAAAACTAGGATACCTGCTCACAAACGCAAGACCCCACCATAATTTTCTTTTTCTCTTTCCTTCTTTTAAATCTGTTTCAAAGTTTAGAGAGGAAAGTGTAAGGTTAAATTTATTCAATCATTTCGTTGGCTTTATTCTGTGTCAAATTTGCTTGTAATTCAGTATTTAGAAACCCTGTATTTAGGTGGGAATCATGTAAGGGTAGTGTGTGAGAGAGTGTGAAGAAAAGCTCAAGAGTGTGCACTCAAGAAGGGCCTCGCGACTGGATCTCGCGACTGACAAGTCGCCAAAAATGGCACACATGTGAAGCATGCAAGGGAGCTGAAAAGTCATGTCAGCTGTTACACTACAGGACAAAGCTTCCAGTCTGGCCAGGCCGTTAGCTCGCAACTCAAACTCGTGACTCATTCCAGTCGCGAGGTCGAGTCGCCAGAACACCCTATTTGTTACAAAACTGACTCTTCGCATTCCATACACACCCCACTATAAATATCCTTATACCCTCGTATTGTGGAGAGCTTCTAGAGAGAATTTTGAGAGAGAAACCTTAGAGAAAAACAATATTGACTCATCCACAATCTTCATCCTTTGATTCTCCAAATTCTTCTACTCTCACCCTCTCTATTGATACATCCTTGAGAGGTACATTAGCCAAATCCTTATCTCACCATACCCATATCTGTGAGAAGGTTTTTTGGTGCTTGGGAAGCAGTTCAAAAGGGACCAATTCATTTTGGTTGATGCAATGGGCGATTGTGGGATCCGGTAAGCTAGAGAAGACAAGGTTCGGCGTAACCCTGTTGGAGCAAGAAGTTTGGAGGGCTTAGGTGCACTGGGTAGATTAGGCTTTGAGGGTCTTCTGCTATTCATGTATCCCAACTATATTCTCTAGTGAATTATTGACTGCTTGGAGGACGGCGGAGAGGTTTTACGCCGAGAACTTCGGTTTCCTCTTCGATAACACATCGCTGTGTTGTCTTTATGTTTGCATCTCTCTTCCTTTAATCTTTGCCTTTTAATTACTGATGTGGTTGTGATTAATTTCGGTTTAGATTGTTTTACCAATTCTGTTTTAGCTTATTTTCATATTCCGCACATACATTGTTTGATAATAAGCTTGTGTTGGTAATTTGTAAATTGGGGGTCTAAACGTTCATAAGTGTTTTACACACTATTTAAACATTCAGAAAGGAAATATTAAATTGAAATGGAATAGATTGGAATAAAAAGGCTTAAGATAATCTCCATATTCAGATTTTAAGAAAATAATAATGAATAAAAAAAAATAAGGAAAAAAGGATAACTTTGTCTCAATTAATCAAATGAAGGAGGTGTTCTTCCATTTGTACCTTTTTTGTTTTTGTTTCAAACAAAAGAAGGATTCCTTACTTTCACTCCTCTCTAGCATAAATTTATCTCATCTTATATTGATGGACATGAATAAAAAATAAGAAAAAAAGAATAACTTTGTCTCAATTGATCAAGTGAAGGAGGTGTTCAATTTCATTTGTTCTTTTGTTGTTGTTGTTGTTGTTTTTTTTTTTTTTTTTTTTCAAACAAAATAAAGATTCCTTGCTTTCACCCCTCTCGAGCATAAATTTATCTCAACTTATATTGGTGTTCATCATCGTATAGGAAAAGTTTAATATATTTCCTTTACTATTTATTGAGTCATGTTATTTGTAAATTTTTAGACATAATAGTGTAATCATAATTAAATGAATTTGTTAAGGATGTTGTTGATCCTTATAAAGTCACAGCTATCAACTCTTTGCATAGTGTTTGGATGAAAGGAATATAGAAAGAAATGATTTATTGTTTATTTATTTTGAAAGTCATAAACTTATAATAGCAAAATGAATGGAATGGTTAAATTTGTTCCACTTCCACCCACAAATTTTTATGGAAAATACTATAGGCACAACAAATTTCATTATAAAAGTTTTACATATTTATATAACAATGGATATCCTAGATAACATATTAACAACATAATTAAGACATATATTACAAAAATAATACATCAATTTATCACGTAATTGTGTTCAGATTAAAATAAAATTTTTTTTTTTGGATATGTATTTGACGTATATGTAGTAAAATTTGCATTGCGCCTTTAGTCAATCATTTTGTATTGCATGTGGGCAAAATGGTACATTCTTATTAATTAAATCAAAATTAGATGTTTACCCCCATTCAACTAAAGCACAAATAAAAAATAAAGAACAAAGATGACATTAAATTCTCTCTCTCTCTCTCTCTCTCTCTCCTTCCTTTACATCTAACATCCAAAGAAAGAAAGAGATAACCAAATTTACACAAAGTTTTTCATTCCTTCCCACTTCTTTACACTATCTAAATTCTATTTTGAAATCAAAACAAAAGTAATCAATGGTGCTATAAATATTGATCTACCCAACATAAATTATTCATGCAACCAAACGGATCAATGGTTATATATTTTAAGAGAGCCAACAATTGGTAGCTTGACCAACGAAGCTTCGAAGCCAAATCCAAGTTCTTGTTCAATTCCTATGTAAGTATTGCTTTCTGTTATTATTTTTAAATAAAACTATAGCTTGTTCTGTATTATAGAAGTGAAATGCAATAAGGTTTCATTGCTATTTTGAAATTAAAATTTACGATGAGTTAGTGGGCATTTTTCTTAGCTTATTCTCTAATTTGTTTCCCTAAATTGAGAGATCCAAGCCCAGTTTCATTTGAAGATGATTGTCTTTTTTAAGTGCAGGTAGCATTTTGTTGAAGTGTACAAAAAGTTGTACTTGTTCGAAGAGTTCATTTTCCAGGTGAGTATCCAAGATAATCCATTAATACTTATTTATTCACATACATATAGAACACCACCTAATCAATTAGAAGCAAAACACACACAACTAGCAAGTGCAATAGACAAAAGCAAAGCATACACCACTTTCAACCTTATGATGAGGGGACTTGCACCTGCAGTTTCTACAGTTTACCTTGCAAACGGTTTGTTTATCATTGCCCCCTCTGTAAACTTGACTTTGGTATCAAATGCGTCTCGCTACCGCTCATCTTTTTGAAGTTCAAATTCATGAGCTGGTTAATCCTCTTTAATAGGTTAATATTATTTATCAACAACATAATAAAAAATATTCTTAACTAATTTTTTTGTTTAAAAATTAATACATTAGTTTGTAAGATTTTAATAATAAATATAATATACTCCAAGAATCATTGATTTTCATTTTGTATAGTTGGCCTTTAGGCAAAACATTACTTGTTAATTGAGTTAAAATTAGATTTTTACCCCCATTAAGTTCAAGGTGCCGATAAATAGTAAATAAATGTAAATGATATTAAGTTCTAAAGAAAAAAAATTATCTGATTTTTTTATTTCTTTTTTCATATAGATTAATCATTCATTTCTTCCCACTCTTTTAAGCTCTCCAAATTCTATTTTAGAAATCCAAATAAAAGGTTTGACAAAAGTGGAGGTTTAAATATATATCTACCCAACCTAAATTTATGCAACAAAACGGACCGTACCTTATATACTTAACAGAGGTAACGTGGTACTTGACCAACGAAGTTTTGAAGCCAAGCACAAGTTCTTGTTCCTACGTGAGAATTGCTTGTTCTTTTATATATATATATATATAATGTAGCTTATGTTGTATTAATAATACAGTACTATGGAAGTGAAATGCAATAAGATTTTGTTGCTATTTTGCTATTCCATTTGAAGATGATCTTCATCCCTTTTTAGTGTAGGAATGAATATGTAAGGTGAGTATATTTAAGATAATCCTTCATTAATATTTTTCAAATATATGGAACTCCCTATTCAGTTAAAAGCAAATTATACTCACGAGTACAAGTCTAATAATACACAAAAGCAAAGCATCCACCACTTTCAATTTCTTTAAACAAATTAGTTGTGTGTCTGATTGACAGGGGAACTTAAACACATCAGCCATGAGCATCCTTTGGTCTCCTTTGAAGCTTCAGGACATTCTAGCTCTTTTATATGTAACGGGTGCGGTAAAGGCCTACATGGTTCATGCTACGGTTGCAGAACTTGTTATCCCTCTTTTTCGTTTTTCCTTCACAAGTCATGTTTCGAAGTAGCCCACTCCCAAGAGGTGCAACACCCCATACACAACAAGCACCCTCTGATCATTTGCAAAACACCACCGTATGATAAGGAGACTTGCACATGCAATATCTGCGATGAACCTTGCATGAAGTTTATTGTTTACCACTGTCCCCTTTGCAAAATTTACGTTCATTTCAAGTGTCTATCGTTACCGCTCTCCATTGAAAGTGAAATTCACTACCACCCATTGACCTTATTCAGGAAGTTCATCACGTTCATTTGTGATTTTTGTGGTAAAGAAGGCAAAACATTGACCTACCTATGCAATGTTAGCTTTTGTGGATTTTGGGCCCACCATAATTGTGCTTCCTTACCACGCATGGTCAAACGTATGCGCCATAAGCACCCTCTCATCCTCACTAACTCTATTAAGGACGATCATTCTGAGCACCGAGTTTGCCAACTTTGTGTGAAACATATAGACACAGACCATGGGGTTTATTATTGCTCAAGTTGTGATTACGTTGCCCACCTTGATTGCGCTACAGACAAGAATGGCATGGATGAAAATTTTATGCGGGAATCTAAAGGCAAGGAACCTGCTGAGTTAACAAATATGCTAAAATTTGAAGATTTGGAGCTTGATGAATTCACCAACGAATTATGTTATATTGTCAAAAAAACCACGATGGGAGAGGACAAAATTGAAATACCAATAGAAATCAAACATATCTTTCATGAGCATGACTTAAAGCTTATTGATGAGCTTGACAGCTATGAAATATGTGACGGGTGTGTACGGCCTATCCTTTCTCCATTTTACGGTTGTTCTCAGTGTAATTTCGTTCTTCACAAATCCTGTGCAAAATTATCACATAAAAATCGACACCCATTTCACCAACACCCCCTCACCCTTACGCTAGATAGAGAATGGACTGTTGTTTGTGGTGCTTGTATGTTTCCAAGTAATGGATTTATGTACGAGTGTAAAGGATGCAGTTTAATCCTTGATGTCTCATGTTTTTTGATCTCAACAGTAGACACATTAACTCATGTTGGTCATAAGCACCCCCTAATCTTATCTAGTACAACTAATAATGAGGAGTGCAGTGCTTGTAATTCTAATGGAAAAATCTTTCGTTGTACTAAATGTGAATTTACTCTAGATTTTGGCTGTGCTATGCTACCACTCACCATAAAATTCAAACAACACGAACACCCATTTACCCTTCAGTATACTGTTGAAGATGACTCAGGTGAATATTATTATGACATTTGTGAAGAAGAGCGAGATCCAAAACATTGTTTCTACTATTGTAAAGAATGTAGTTATCTTACTCATCTCAAATGTATTTTTGGAGAATTCTTTTTAACAGGGGAATTGAGAGAGCAACGAAATATGAAGTTAGGGGGCACTCACTCACTCATCACCAACAGTAGAAGGGAAGGGAGGAAAGACTTGCTATGAGATGGCCTATTATGCATGTGGCACATGTTATTTCAATTTTCACTGGTGGTGTGTAATATATGTGTAATGACATAATTGGCATTGAACTCCTATCAAGGATAGACACTGCCCTAAGATTTGTGTTAATAAGACACTTTCTATTTACTTCTTTCCCTTGCATCCATTCGGAAAATTGTTACTATTATCCACAAGAATTATCTTTTTCACGTAATTATTTAGTAATTATCAGTTTCTTTTCTTATTTCATTTTTTGGTTGGGTTTATTATTATTATTATTATTATAATCGAATTTGAAATAGTGATGAAATGAGAAAAAAAAGGACGTTTATTGCTTTACTGCATTTGATTTTGTTGAGAGAAAACATTAAATTAGAAATATTTATAGTTTAAAGCTTAAATACACACCAAAGCTTCCCGTCAATTCTACAACATATTTTCTTGTACCAACTACAATACTAGCGAGTAGCGATGGTTGGCCCGTTGGGTAATCTGAATTTTCTCATCAACTACCCGCTGCTTGGGATATGTATTGTGGACTCTCTTTTTTTCATATTTTTTTTTCTTTTAAGTCATTAATTGGCAAACATGTAGGCCTGTCAAATACAACATGCCTCATTTAAAAGAATGTCAAGATTGGTTATAGAGATTTGCAGTCTATCCCTTAAAGTATATTTTTAATCCAACTATGGTTCATAATGTTTTTATGACCAAAAACCTGCCAATGGCCCAATACAGAAAGAAAGTATATTAAGGATGTCTATGCATTTTCTTTCCAATTGATTGGTTCTTTAGGTTAAGATAAATGCCTCAGTTAAAAAAATGTGCTACGATCTCAAAGAAGAACAAGTTTACTTCAAGGACTTAATAATGTGATTGGCAGAATATTTTGCAATCTTACATTCTTACTCCAATGACTCAAGTCACTCAACAATGTGGCTGGCATAATATAAAGTTTAGCTACAAAATTGGTTGTAACTACAAACTTACTTAATAAAATAAATATTATTACATATTTTGAAAATCTAACAGTTAAATTGCATATTTTTTACACTCCTCATACACATGTTATATTTTGTGTCAATCGGATATTATTTATTATATGATCTATAAGCTTATATTTTATGCATAATTTTAAACTACAAAAACTTGCAATTTAAATAATTTATTGATGATATAGTTATTGATCTTTAATTTTTTGTAAATTTTGCAAGGATAAAGGATATAAGAAGAAGATGTAATCTAATGGTGGATTTATTAAAATTCACTTCTAATAAAAAGATATTGGGTAAGTTTGTAGGCTTAGGCTATAACTAATTTTGTAACTAAACTTTATCCTAATATTATAATAACCAGTGAAATCACTGAAATGTATGAAAATTAATGATAGGAAATTTTCAATTTTCTGAAGGGGAATACTTATCAACCAATATTAAAATTGATAAATATTCTTTGCCCTCAATCTTTTATTCCTTTGTTTCTCCCATTCTGGAAATCCCTAAGTACCTTGTTTTTCAGTTTCGTAATTTTATTATTAACTTTTTCTCAAATTTTTCAAAGACAAACAAGAAAAAGAAATTAAAAAATTCAATGAAATTAAATTTCTTTACTTTTTTCCAATTGTTTCAGAAAATTCAGAAATATAATATGATTATCATCATTTTACTCACACGACAGTATTAAATGCAAACTTAAACGTTGTAATTGGATTTTTCAATCTATTGAAAACACATTGGATCCGAAAATTATTTCATGCATTCAATATATATAATATCCCTTTCACTGCATGTAAGTTCGATTGTGAGACTCATTTATTGTGAGATTGATATTATAAATGTCGGATGCATTTAGATACTTTCTTAGTTGGATTATGTGTGCTACACAACATAAGATAACTCTCACATTTCCTTTAAATCACATTTCTCTAGTCTAAGCAAAATTTGATTTCAAAGTATGTACTAAACTATAAAAGAACTTACTTGCCGAATTAATTGATACCTACATTTTAGTTGAATTTAATCTACACATGTATATACAGTTTTCTTCTTTCTTGGGGAGAATTTTCAAGCATATAATAATTTTTAACCCTCATGGATAACCAGCTTTTTTTTTTCTCGAAAAGTAAAAGTAGGATAAGCACCTATGTTAACTAAACTTTCTGTTTTTCTAAAAACAAGCAATTTAAAAATTTCCTTTCCTTTATTCTATGAGAACTACCAATATTAAGCAAGCACCATATCCCTCATTTGCTTTTCTTTTTTTCATTTTTTTCCTTTTAACCTTCAGTTAGTGTGCATGTATGAAAGCTTTCTAAGAAGCAAGCAACAAGGATCCTTTTTGTGATTTTCCCCCACACTCTCTTCTAGGACAAGGGAAAGGGAACGGGGCTATAACAAACAACGAAATTAAACAAAATTTTATTGAAAACTCAACTAAAAACATTCATTAGATGCCTCATCTACTAGATCTTGTTATTTAATGAATTTTTTTTTTTTTTTAACCTTTTTTTGAAAAAAAAAAAGGCTTTTAAATGGCTTTATTTGCTAACATATTTGGACAGAAAGACCAGAATAACTCAAAGTAAGAGACTAAATTGACATTATATATATATATATATATATATAAATCTTTTAAGGACTAATTTGACAATTGAAATAAAAATTTAAGGGACTAAACTGAATTTTAGCCTATTAATATAATAAATTATTTAGCTAGACATGATTATATCTCAATTATGCCTAATTTATAAGTCACAAACTTCTCACAATTGAGCCACAGATTCTTACTTAGTTAATTACATCCCTGAATGAGTACCCAGAACAATAGATGAAATATTCATTTCACCTATGCTTTAAAGAGGAGCACAACCATGAGGATAGATTCAATCTAAACTTTCTTCAAGGAGAATGCTAAGAGACCAAAAGGCATATCCCTCATGTCTTGGCCTTTCTTCACCATTTATTATATACCTCTAGGTTCCAAGCAGCTGTAAATTTTAGAAACTAGGCCAAGCCCACTTGTCTCTCCCACTTAAGGTCCTCTGAGAATTCAGAAAGTGCAGCTCGAGGATTACCATTTGAAATAGATAAGTAATATTGAGCAGTCCCATCATCGACTTGCATGCTTCTCTTCAACGAGTCAAGAACCTTTCTCTTGCCTTGTTCAGTTGTCATCTTATTCAACATATGGCTAGAGTTTCTATTCGGACCACCTTCAAGATACAACACTGCCACTTCCCTTTTTGCATAGGTATCTAGCTCGATGTAGCACGTTCCATTCACAAGAATGTCAGGATTGCTTATAGGGATTAACAACCTCTCCCTTGAGTATATGCCATGGTCACTCATCATGTTGTTTAAACGTTTTATGTCCATAACCTGCTAACACCAAAAACAGAAAATTAAGAATGTACACACAAGTACATGGGCTATATACGTACAGAACAGGAAGAGCAAACAAACTTTTAGGACTAACAATATGCATGCAGGAAAAAAAAAAGTTCAAATTTTTTTCTTTAAGTTCAATCGTGTTGATATGCTTCTCTTATATATCATAATTTATGGAATTTTATCTCTTTTATATGTCAAACATTCATTTAAAAATGGAAATAAAATTTTACCTAATTTGTCAATGTCTTATTTATCATTTAAGATTCAAAACTTATAAAAGGGAAACAAGGTACATAAAAAAGAAGGGAAATACAGAAGCAAGGGTTGTAATCAAAGAGAAAAAATAATAAAAGAACATTACAACTACCTTTCAAAAATATTTTTAGAAAAAATATAGCATCCCATATTCTTTATGTAACATTTTATTCACATTCATATAAATTTGTTTATAAGCAAACAAATATGGGGATAATCACATTAAAAAATAATAATAATAATTAAAATCTAGAGTTTGATAATATTTTCATGTCAAACTCTGACATTTAAAGTGCACAAATGCTCACAATATTACAATCGGAACATTTTAAGTTTATATTAACCAACATAACAGAAATTCATGAAAAAGACCATTTTGAGTCTATCTAGGTACTAAAAAATCATTCCATCCGTAAATAGACTTTTTACTTTGAAATAGACTTTTTACTTTGAAAAGACCGAAAAATGACTTATTTATACATTAAAAAAAAAAATAACCCTTAAAAAATAATCACAATAAAAATGGATATTCTATTTTTGTGGGTTGTGGGTTTTCCCATACTAACATTCCATTACCATATAATATCTGTGTGCCACGACTCTAGAGTAGTTACATATAGATTCATTTATACATTCATAATTTGATTTCACCTGTTCTCAATCATTTTGCATCAAATATTTTCATGAAACAACTGTTACAAAATACTCATTACCCATCTTCTTCTACTCTCTAATGACGGGACAACAACAACAATAAACAAAGCCTTAGTTCCAAAATTTTGGAGTCGGCTATGGATCCTCAATGTTAGGATCAGTCATATGTATGCACAAAGCTAAACCACTACATGATTTCTTAAAAGCAATGACAGAGGTGCACACAAAACTAAGCCACTACATGATTTCCTAATAGCAATAAGCCAATAACACAGGTTTGCACAATCATGTGCCAGCCAGATAAAATATGAAAAGGAATTGCATATACTCATAATCTAATTTCTTCATGTTCTCAACCATTTTCCTATAAACTATTTTCATCAAACAATACCCGTACATAATACTCTCTGCACACCTTCTTCTTCCAATGTCCATAATAGTGAAAACATAAGTTTGTGCAAAACCAAAACCTCTATAGGGTAATTCAAACCTAAAACTATTTGAAGAGATATAATTTCTGAACAAGACAGCAGGAATCACTAACAGCGAAGATTACCACGCAAGGGTTCCATAATACAAACAATAGCAAGCTACTTGACACAATTATTTACCAGTCAATTTGTAGACATTTACCATATTGACAATTTCCAATGCAAAATGTTGAAACATATTGTAGAACCTTTTGCATTTTCTCAAGGGAAATGCCTACATCAAAACAGAGAAATCAATCTCAAAATCCTTTCTCTTCTTTTTCGTTTCTCCACCAGCATTTTTCCTTGCATTGCTCCCACTTTTGAGATTGCATTTCTTAACATTTCCAAAATGAAACAATAAGCCATTTTAGCAACTAAACAACAAGAAGAGAAATTGGGAAAGTGGTAAGTGGTAAGTGGTATCCAAACTTGGTGATCACATTGCTTTGCAACACTAGTGCCAATCATGCCAAACAAACAATAATCACAACTAAATGCATATTGATTATTGATATATCATATATAATCCAGAATCTTAGACAGTTTCCAACTTATGAACTAAAATTTTTCCTCATTTGGGGCTAAACAAACAAAAAAAAAAATCACTCCACAGTCTACACCAACTTGAAGCATGCTCTCTCTCTCTCTCATGACAAAATAAAGCAACAAAATTTCTATAAAATTTTACTTTTCTTCGCATTTTCTTAATTTTCTCATAAATCAAAAATAGCGACTCAACATTTTCTTTTATGTGCATATTGAAAATTTTCAGGCAAAATAATATTCCTTCCTCATAAGAAGCATACCCAAAAAATAATAATAATAAATAAGCAAGAGATATACATACAAAATGGTCCCCTAAAAACTTGATTTTCCTTTTTCTTTCCTACAGTTTCTAGGCAAACAAACAGCACCTAGCTCATATAAAAGATAACGTATGTATTTATAAAAGCCTCAATCAACGGTCATATTTATTATTTAATTTAACAAAAATGTAGTAATATTAACAACTAAGCTATACTATATGCTATCAAAAAAAAAAAAAAAAAACTAAGCTATACTATATGCATTATCTAAAGACCTAACAAATTGAAAAAATTTCCTGTCCTTTCCCACACTTTCTCGATAACCAAACAGTAATTGAGAAATTGAATAATAAACCAAAAAAAAAAAAACCTGAACAGAGTACTTGACAGCGAGACTAGCGACACTATCTCCTCTAACAATCCGATGCGAAATCGCGAACTTCCAAATCCCACTGTCTCTCCAGAAGCTTCCAGAGACAGGCTTCCCGATCACGTCTCCGAGTTTCCACTTCGCCTTGAAGGCCTCGACGACGAGCTCGTAGGCGACCGAGTTCCAGACTCGGCACACGCAACTCGCTCGAGCGAGCTCCGAGACGCCGCCGCCGCCGAGCCTCTCGAGGATCAGGCGGAGAGTGTCGCGGTACGCAAGGACCGAAGAGAGGTTGGAAGAGGTAGTTATTATTGCCGTTGCGGATTCCGCGGTGGTTGTTGCGGTGAGGATTTCGTCTTTGTCGCCACAACAACCCATCTTTTGAGAGAGAGAGAAAGAGTTTTTTTTTTTTTTTTTTTTTTTTTTTGCTGAATGAGAGAAAGAGAGATTGGGGTTTTTGAAGCTGGTGGCTTGTGAATTGTCGCCGTAACAAAAATATAAAATGTGATTTTATTTTATTTTATTTCAGAGTTTGGAACGGTTGGTGGTGGATAACATTGGATATGGAATTAGAAGGGCTTCAATTATTACTATTTATTTATCTATATCAAGAACCTTTTTTTTATCTCAAAAAAAAAAAATTTATAGATGTACAGTTTGTACACTTTCTATACATAAAATGATAAAAAATAGTATTAGACAGATTTTGATTAAATTATATTTGATCTTTCTACTAATTCTTTAATTTAATTTTTTATTATTTAAATAATTATTCTCTATAAATATTTGAGGCAAACTAGGAGAAGAATCTATTTTATCTGCTTCTCTCAGAGCCCAAAACATAGAGGAAAATAGAAGAGATGGTGATGATTCTTTCTCGATTACACGAGGAGACCCAAGCCCAACTAGTTAGCAAGTGTGCTGCAGATTTGGGCTCACAAAGACTATGTTTGGTTGGATAGAAAATATTTTTTGGTCTTAAAATAAATTTCTGAAAAAAGAAAATAGAGTCTTTTGGCTAAATATTGCAAAAAACGGAGTTTATTATTGTTATAAGTACTCTTCAAAGTTATTTAGCAAAATGAGGAGAGAGACTGAATTTCGGCAACACTGTTGCCGAAATTGTAAGAAAAAGTATGAGAGAGAAGAAAAGTAAGTGATGTGATGGGGAGGGAGAAAAAAATGAATTTCGATAATGAGATTACCGAAATTCTTGTCCTACCCAGCTCCTGCTCGTGAAGTGCCCAAAATGCATGCAAGGGGAGTGCCCGAAAGGGAAACCAATTGTGGCAATGGCATTGCCAAAATAGGAGGGAAAAAAAAAATTTGTGGCAATGGATTTGTAGTAATGCCATTGCCGAAATAGAGAGGAAAAAAAATTTTTGTGGCAACCAAGTTGCCGAAATCTTGGGGAGGAATTAAAAAAAAAAATGTGCTACGTCCACAACATTTTTACAATATTTGCACAATAAATCATACGTGGTTAGTTGTTATTGGTTCAAATTTGAACCTAACACTAAGATTACTTTTCTACCCTAATAATAACAACCAGTAACAAGCTACCACTTAGGATTTGTTGTGAAAATGTTGTGGACAAATCATTTCTCAAAAAAAAAAATTGTGGTTGATTTGTGGCAATGGCACTAACGAAATAGAAGGAAAAAAAATTTTGTGGCAATTGATTTGTGGAATGGCATTGCCGAAATAGTAGGAAAAAAAAAAAAAATTTGTGGCAATGGCATTGCCGAAATAGAAGGAAAAAAAAATTGTGGCAGTGGCATTGCCGAAATAGAAGGGGGAAAAAAAAAACTGTTGCAATTGATTTGCCAAAAATTGGAGAGAGAGAGAGAGTTGTCTAAATAAAACAAAATATAGTACACATATTCTTATTCTTCAGTAATTTTTTTTTCCCTGGCAAGTGTTCTTTCATTTCGTATTGTAAAAGTAGCCTGTGAGGAGTCAATCAACCACTCACTTCACCTCTTCCTCTGATTCTTATTTTCTGCTTGAAATATATTCATTGATCATTCCCAATAAAACCACCTATTGATATCACGCCTAAAATCTATCTCATAGATTTTTTTTTTGTCTTTTTATTTCTCCTCTTCATAATAAAAGGCAAGTTCCCTTATTAAAGGATTGCATCTCCTCACAAAGTTACATTCTCCGATTGTTCAGTTACTATTTTGCTTTGCTTCAGTGTGCACAACTAAGGATTGTAAGTTTTTGGTTAATGTAAGTTTTTTTGCTTTGCTTATTAACTTAGAGCTCTAGAAATTAACAAATTTATTATTATTGTATAAACATATGCTTTGTAAATATTAGAAGCAAATACATTGTAAAATATTATGTATTGTTGTAGTTAATATTGTTTGTATGCCTATGATTATGATTATTGTTGTTGTTGTTGTTATTATTCAAATTTTAGATTAATGAATTTTTTATGGTTAGGACTACAAGCATTTTCAGTATTGTTGTTATTTTGTGTTTATTTATTATTATCTTATTGTGTTTTTTATTTTTATTTTTTGCAAGTATCACTCTATAATTCTCACTTTTTCAGTTGGTATCACAATTGTGGTAAGCATCTCAATTCTCTAATTAAATTTATGTATGTGTTTTGTTAATATTATTTATTGTTATTATTAGTATATGACCACAAAAATTGTAATAAATTGTATTATTGTGATCTTTTTATAATCAATTTTACTTTGTTATTATCAATTATTACATCTATTACTTGGAAAATATATATTGCATAATATGTTTGTTGGTTTATAATAAAGATATGTATGTGTATTATTATTATTATTATTATTATTATTATTATTTATTTAGTACAATAAATCGTACATTTGTGTTTCTTTTTCTTTAAAGTTTAGTTGGTATAAAAATTTATTAAGTTTATTGAATCTTTACTTTTTAAGGTGGTTATAGGTTGGGAAATGAAAATAATTATATGCTTTATAAATATTATACGCTAATATATTGTAAATATTATATATGGATATATTATAGTTAATACTAATTATTGTGTGTATGATTATTTTTGCTAAAACTATTATTATTATTAATACAATTTTTTTTTCCCTCCTATTTCGGCAATGTCATTGCCACAATTGGTTTCCCTTTCGGGCACTCCCCTTGCATGCATTTTGGGCACTTCACGAGCAGGAGTTGGGCAAGACAAGAATTTCGGTAATCTCATTACCGAAATTCATTTTTTTCTCTCTCCCCATCACATCACTTACTTTTTCTCTCTCTCATATTTTTTCTTACAATTTCGGCAACGATGTTGCCGAAATTCAGTCTCTCTCCTCATTTTGCTAAATAACTTTGAACAGTACCTATAACAACAATAAACTCCGTTTTTTGCAATATTTAGCCAAAAGACTCAAGAAAATGTTTTCAAGTGTTTGGTTGCGTTTCTAAAAATGCTCCAAAAAATATTTTCACTTGAACAGCGATAAGTGGTGGCTAATGGTAGTGGTTGGCAACCGGAGATTAACCCTATGTTTGGTTGGGGTGATTTTAGGGAGGATAGAAAATGAAGGAGAGAAAAGTGGAGAGAAAATGATGTTTTTGGTTGTTTAGTTAAGGGTGGAAAAGAGGAGAGATTTTGGTGGGGTCCACAAGTTTTTTCTCCTCCCCCTTCAAAATACAATCTCTCCAAATTTGAGAGAAAATTGAAGTGAAAAGTGAGAAAAATATTTGGACAAAACTGCCCCCACCTCTTTTAACGTTTCTGGCTCTCTCTTTTTTTTTTTCCTTTTTTTTTTCTTTTGACTTTTCCTTTCTCTGGTAACGCTAGCTTTTTGTTTTGTTTTTGTTTTTGTTTTTGTTTTTTTTTTTTCTTTTTTCTTTCTTTGGTTTTGCTAGGACATGGTGGGTTCTTCTTTGGGCTCTTTTTTATTATTATGTTTTTAAGAAAACACTTTTGTATGATTTCTTATACTATTTTTTGAAATGTCCACTTTCATCTATACACAATTTTTTAAAAATGTATAATGTATTACTTTTTGTTTTATTTAAGAATGACATGATGGTAAATTTATACAAACCTTATTTTCAACCAAACCAAAAAGTTTTCCATCCCTCTACTTTTCCACCCTCTCAACCAAATACAAATGAGGAAAACTAAAAACTTTTCTATTCTCCCACTTTTCCATCCTCCCTCTATTTTCTATCCTCTCACTTTTCTATCCTCCCAACCAAATGGACTAAGGATGTTAGTAGAGGTGGTGGTTGGATGGTTAACAATAGGAGAGGATGGCTGACATTTTTAGTTGCCCTAGATACATGAAAATGCGGAAAGTATTTTTGGGAAATCAACTTCCGCCCAACCAAACACATGAAACAAATATTTTCTGATAATTGAGAAACTAATTTTGAATTCTTCACTTAATGGTGCAATGAGCTAATGTGGACGATTAGTGGAGCTCTGAATTGGTACAATTGCACAAGAAGCATCCCCTTCAAAAATAACCTTTTGAAGCCCAAGTTTTCAGCTTTATTGACAGCTAGAAGAGCACCCTTTGATTTAGCCCGTATTGCTTTTCCAGTAGGGTCAAAAGAAGCCCATGTGAAGAGAATTTTGTCCTAGAGGTTCTGGTTACAGAACAAGGCAGCTTGACAATTGTGGTTGTCTCAGTTAGCATCATCATCAGATAGCATAAATGTATAGAATCCATTTGTGACACCATATCCCAAGTTTGAAGATGTGGCTGAAAATATCTTACCATCTTCAGCTTAGGAAAAATAGGTATATATATATATTTATATATATATATATTTTTTTTTTCTAAATTGAATTATAAATGAATATCATTGAAGGAAAGGAAGGTTGTTCTTTCAAATTTGAATGATTGTACTTGGATTCTGTAAAATTTTGTCATGCATTACATGATATCATGAGTTTGGATTAGTAGCTAGCTTAATCATCAACACAAAATGAGAAGTTTAGAAAAAGTAATCAGAAACATTATACTTGACTATCTTAAATCCAGTTCACTTGATAATTAGCTTACAACATTACAGCTTGAAAAGTTCACAATAAAAACCTATATGATTTCAAGCTTCTTTGGTGGTATCTTGCAGCACAACAATATAGAAATACAATCTTCTCCAAAAAAAAAAAAAAAATACAAAGCATCCATGCCATGAAAAGGGTAAATCCCATGACCCAGGTCTAAATTCTATCCCAAATTCACCATCCCTGACCAAGCCCATATGCATCCATATAACCAGCCCCATGAACATGAGCATGATCATCATGATGTTCATGGCCACCATGACCATGATGATGGTGATGGTGATGATCACTGTTTTTTGCTTCATCTAACATCTTTTGAATATGCTCTCGGATAGGCTCTTCCTCAACTTTTCTCACAGATTTGGGTAATGACGATACAAACCGAACTATATTCTCAGATAGTTCATCAGCTGCATCCTCCTGATTTTACCAAAACAATGAGCTTATTAGTATTTTGAAAGCAACAAAACATTACAATCACTACACCATCAAGCCATTCGAATCAAGTAATTGAGTGAACCATGCACCATATAGTGTAAATATATAGTAATCATCTTTGGAAAAATGAGTGTAAGTCAAAGTCCTAGAACAAATTAAAAGGCCATGTCAGTGCACAAGGCTCCAACTTAGGCAACCTTACCCCCAATTCAAAGTACTACAACAAATGATGGGTTTTATTTTCTTTCTTTCTTTCTTTTTTTCTATATCCTTTCTTATGACCATGATGATGGTGATGGTGATGATCACTGTTTTCTGTTATTTTCTTTCTTACTACAGCATTCTATTTCTATATCCTTTCTTATATACTAGATGGAAATTCAGTATATGTAATCATTAAACAATGAGCAACCATTTCCAACTAGGAACTTTAATTGACTGATTCTATCTATAAATTGTACAAGCTTTCTTCAGGCAGATTTCCAAACATCTTTCTCTTTTCAACAATGACCTCAAAATCAAATAATACTAATACCAGAAGCATGTCTGCAGCATCCTGAATCATTAATTCTGATTTGCATACTCAGAGGATTGTATTTTTGTGAAGGCTCTGCCTTAGGTCCATCAAATGAGAGTGAGCAGAAACTTGTAGAGGGAATAAATGTCTTGATTCATGGCTACAATGAAGGCAGCACGAGTCTTGAATATGACAAGGAAAGCACAATTAAAGTGTATTAATATAAGTTTCATATAAATTCAACTCCATCAAGAACTCCACCAAAGACAAAAGTCAAATTGGGAAAATAATATTCAGAGTAGAGTTCTTTTTTCCCCCCAAAGCCTACATTATCAAGCAAGCTCTATGCAGATGACTTCCAATAGAGTGTAATACATGTCACAAACTTGAAGCTAGTAACAGCCATGGTAAACCAAGGCTTCTTTTAATGCTGGAAACATGCATCTCTTCGTGTTGTCCTAAATTTTGCACACAGCCAATTGTGTGCCTAGGGGAAAGGAGGAGAGAGTTGCAGTAGGTTGTTAGCCAGCATAAAACTTAGTCAATTCCCATGAATGGCTCAAGAAACTGAGATGTACCCCATTTTTTAATGGGGGTGGGGAGTGAGAGAGAGAGAGAGAAAGAGAGAGAAGAAACCAATAAACAGACAAAAGTCTATTTGAGTTAACATCTCTTTTTCGTTTTTGAACATCGAACATTTTATTAAATTGTAAAAAGTTAAGGCAAAATCTATCTTCCTTGCAGCTTGTACTTGTACTTTCTAAGCCTGTATCTCTTCCAAACTATCTCAAGTTTTCAATATTTTATGAAGGCACAAAAACAACACAGTGATTTAGGCACACCATCTAAAATGCAAGCCAAGGCACGGCCAAGCCCTGTGCCAAGCCATGGCCGCTCGCTTTCCTGACATGGCCTTGGCTTCCACCATCTGTCAACACTTATTATTTTTGTTTTTGGCTAGTGGCATCCAGAAACTGGAACTAAACTATTCTACACTTAAACATGTATGTTTTATCTTTCCTTTGATGAGTTATATGTAAATATTTGAAGAAAGCTATACATATAGTATCAAATTCTAACAACAGACTTCTTTAAGTTGCTCCACTTGCAAAGTATATAGCAGTCACCAGCTCATTCATTGACTGTGGAGTACACCACTGATAAGTGATAAGGTGTGTACAAATACTTCACAACCTTGAACCTACTTCATATGGTCTACCATCTACATGTTATTGCAGGCATTGTCTGCATCTGATTCTAGATGAGTGACACTTCAAAGTTAGCCATTCTCATTAATCAAACAGACTCTAGTCAAAATAAAAAATTCCAGGTTAACCATAAGTAGTTGAATAACTATAGCTTGAAATCAATATACAGTCACAATTCTCCACTTGATGTGCTAGATATTCATATTGCTTAACTAAATTCAATATCATTCCAAAAAATTGATCAAATAAATTCTTCTGAAATTTGAAACCCAAGCAAATGCAACCAGGATTCTGAAACCACTGCTCTCAATCACACACAACAAAAACAACCATAACAAGATTCTTACCTGAGCCCACCGCCCACCAGAATGCGTGACAAAAGCTGCCTGGGGAAGTGCATCAGCAACACGACGTCCCTCTTCACTCCATTCTTTGGACCAACCACCAGACCAGAGCACTTGCATTGGCATATCTTTTAACCCCTCAGAACTACCCCACTCAGCAATATCAAAGCTAAAATTCATCTTCTTCCCCGTTCCCACAACTGCTCTCCTGCCATCCCTTCCCCTCAAAAGAACTCTATTGGCCTCCACATCTGAAGCTCCAATCCCCTTCGAACAACACATCTTAATCAAACTTCTATACACAAATGAAACCCCCAACATGACTTCTCTAAGCACTGGGAATTCCAAAACACACAAAGGCAACGCCCCTACCCCTCTAGAATTAGTATCAACAAGTGTCACACTCCTCACCAAGCTTGGATTCTCCAGAACCCAATTTGATCCCAACCCCAAACCCGAATCGTGCAAAACCAAATGAACAGGAGCCAACCCCATTGTCTGCACCACTTGCCCCAACACCCTCCCCATCTCCACAGGACCCAATTCAATTGGCCTAACAACCTTCCTCTTCGAAACCCGGTTCCCAATTTCCTCATAAGGAATCTGACCAGTCTCAATCATCCTATCAAACGCAAAAAACAGACCCTTTTCTTGAATTTCATCATACACATCCATAAACCTCCCTAAAATCCCATTCCCTCCCTCAACAACCTCTTCCACAGACTTATCCGAAAACCCATTTCCTGGGAAATCAATAGCAACAACATGAACCCCTTTTGAGCCCAAAATCCTAAGAACTTCACGAAATGAGTAAGAACTAAGACCCAAACCATGAACTAAAACAATATTTTCAGACGCTACAGGACCATGTTCAACAGTGAATACCTCAATAGGTGCTTGGTTTGGACTCGTTTGGACCTTGACAATGCGACCTTTAGAGTAATGCTGACGAAGATTACTGGGTAGACTCAAAAACCAAGACTTGGGGTCTTGATGAGGGGTTAGATAAGAGACTGAGATAAAGAAGAAGGTTGCGAGCGAGACGAAGATAGTGAAGTAAAACCAAAAAGTGAAAGGGTTTGTGGAAGCTGGAGGTGAAATGGGTTTGTGGGGTTTGGGTTTTTGGGTTTGGGAGTTTGATTTTTTGGGGGATTTGGGTTGTTGTTGCTCTTGCTCTTCGGTTATGATCGCCATTGATGATGGATTTGTGAGGTTTTTGGAGCCTTGGGTTTTTATATAGAGCTACAGCAAATAGTGACTCACCGGAGTTGCTGACGTGGCCGGTGCTCTTGGTAGTGACAAAGTGAAAAAACACCCAGCTCAGTTTTTTCGCAGTGTTCGAGTTTTTTCCCAAATCGAAGAGATTCAAAATGGCAACAGAGAGTCATGAGTGGGGTATGAAATTATGTCGAGGCTTGTTACGGCTAAAATGGTCGCGTTTATAAGTATTTTTTTAGTAACGAGCTTTTATTACAACTTTTTTTCGCTTTATCCAGACTAGGTAATAATTTCAAAAGCAGCTTTGCACTTTTAAGATTCGTCGTAATAATTTCAAAGAGCGACTTTGTTAATGAAAAGCACCACCATACTTTTAGTATTTCAATTTTCAACTAATTCTTTTTGAAGAACAAATAAAGTATTAAAAGAAATTAAATATTTGTATTTTTCAACCCGTCAAACAATACTTTTGAGTATTTCCAACCAATTAATTTAATTTAAAGTATTAACATTCTTTTTTAAAAAAATAAAAAGAAATAATAAAATATGATTCTTTTTCAAATCTTTTTGACTTTTGAGTTTTTCTTCTAATTAATTTAATCTTTCTAGTTTTAATAAAAGGAAATAAAATATAATTATTTTATACACTTTATAGACAATAAGGAAGAATAGATACACCTAAAAACATTATTTCTAAAAAAACATTCCTTTTTGAAGAACAAATAAAAAATAAAAGGAAATCAAATATAATTCATTTAAACACAATATAACTCTCTTTCAAATCGGTTAGAGTTTTGGGTTTTTCTTTCAATTAATTTAATTTTTCTAGTTATAATAAAGGGAAATAAAATATAATTATTTTACACACTTTATAGACAATAAATAAGAATAGATACACCCAAAAACATTTATAAAAAAATTCCTTTTTGAAAGAACAAACAAAAAATGAAAGGAAATCAAATATAATTAATACACAATTTATAGACAATAAGTAAAAATAGATAACAACTTATGTCGTTACCAATCTATCATTCAACGAAAGAAAACTTAATCAATTATGCACTTTATAAACACTAGCATGTAAACTCATGCATATGCATGGATACATTTAAAAATAGACACATTCTTTTAATCATAAAAGTATATATAATATTAATCAAATTATTAAAAAATAATAATTAGATGCATATTAAAAAATTTGCCTAAATTTAATACTACTTATAATCATTTTTATTCTAATTTTTAACAAGATATAAAGTGTGGTGATATTTGGTGGTTTTTTATTTTTATATATTATTAAAATTGGACTCTTAGTATTTTGGACCCATTAAATTATTTAGCTCATATAATAGCAAAGAGCAAGATGAAAAACACGCAGCAACAAACTTGATTAGCAACAATTTAGTACCAAAACCTAAACTTTGAATTAAAACCCCAAAAACTGGAATTTAAAGAGTGTGTGCATCACAACATGATAGAATCATTGGCATTATTCACTCAACATGTCAAAGATTGTGTGTGTGTGCATCATATGCAAAAGTGTGTAACTAAGGCATGAAAACATGCAAGAGGAAATGTGTGAAAACACATAATCATATGATGTTTCAAAGACAAAGAAACATGATTATCCCCACAATTTTTGTACTCAATGGAGTCCAAAAATACACACAAAAACATCTATAAGACATTTTATCATCAACATGATATGCACAACACAACACAAATTATAGCAAAATGCATGAGCATGTAGTATAAACATGTAAAACTAGCATTATACTATGAAACTCAACAAAACCCATATATCAAACTCAACAAAAACATCAGAAACCCATATTCATCAACCATATATCCATATCTCAATATAAACAACAAATCCATGAAAAAGAAGGCTTTAAACTTGAAATAGAGTGAAAACAATTGAAAACCCATACCTTTTCTTGAAGATTGAGAGAAAATTGAAGAGGAAAATGGAGGTTTTGTGAGTGAAAATGGCAGTTTTGGGAGAGGGAGAGGCGGAGAAGACAGAGAGATTTGCACGTGATGTGAGGGAAACTGAAAAGTTTTTTAAAAACTGTTTGAGATTTAACCCTATTTGTGCAAAACACGCGTTTTTCGCGACTCATATGACTCGCGAGCAAGTCACCAAAATCCCTTGTGCAAGATTTTGAAAAATTTCTCTAAGTCTTTTTTGCGACTGGGACTTCCACTCGCCAGTGAGTCGTGAACCTCTCTGAGTAACCTCGCGACTGGACTTCCACTAGCGAAGTAGTCGCGAAAATGACAAAAACCTAGAATTTTTGAAAAAATTTCTAATATTTTTCGCGACTGGAAGTCTCATTTGCTAGGGAGTCGTGAAACCTTCTGTGTAAGCTCATGACTAGGGCCTCGTGACTCGCATGACTCGCGAGTGAGTCACCAAAAGGCAGAGTTGAAAATTTTTGGATTTTTGAGAAAAATTTTGAAGCAAAACACTTTTCAAAAACAACTAAAATACTCAAAAATCTTTTTGTGTTTGATCAACATATGATTATGTACAACACATTTAATTAAGTACAATCACACAAATGAATAAGGCATTTATTGAACATAGACATGTGTGCTGTGGGTGGGTATCAAATGTGAGATAGTCCTTAGTCTAACATGAAGCTTCAATGATCAATTCAACCAAGGCATACACAATTAGCACTAAGTAGAGTGACCAATCTCAATTATAGAAATGAGCATATATGACCTCCCACAAAGACTTGATTACATAACTTTGAAGCTTTTCATTTGCCTTCTTACACTTCATAACATTTGATCTTTTTAGAACATGACATCTCTTTTTGAGATCAATGCTTGAAATTTTTGATATTTCATTTTTGAGAGTAAGCCTTTGGTATTTCATTTTTGAGAGTAAGCCTTTGGCTTTTTGGGTACCATACATTTTCAATACAAGTTGCTTTCCCTTTTTCCTAGTCAAATATTAGTATGTGCGACGGCTTTTGCAGCTCATTATCTCTTTTTGAGATTTGACATTGGTTGAGCTATAAGCAAAAACATAAAAGAGTGAGAAGATATATAGTACAAGTCTATGCATGTCTCAAGATCAACAAAACTATTGACTAATCATTCATGACAAGTTTGAAGATCAATTTACAACAATCACATAGATGTTAGGATTTTTCCCACAAAGATATGAATGCATAAAGAGCAAGCTAAGCTCGTAAATGCATAAAGCCATTAGTACGGAGGTACAAAGCTAAGCATGCGTGTGACAATACACAATAATGCCAATCAAACTTTTTGGATTTTCTACATTTTATGTGTTTTTGGATTTTTGACACAAAGCAAGTAAAGATTGATAAAAAACAAAAAAAACATTCAAAGCTTTTAAACAACAAAAACAGTTAAAACATGCTAGGGAAAAAAAAAACTATAAGCAAACAACCAACAATGTCACAACATATCGAAAGAATTAATGCATGGACATGTTATAATGCTTATGCATGAGTACCCTTCTTCACCCACACGGCACGTGCATTTGGGGTGATATCCTTAGAGGATTGGGTACTTGAGTGACGATTCTCAAACCATAGGGTGAAGTTGGTCATACAAGAATTGATTGTGTCTATCATCTTCATCACATCACCAATACCGGGATCTACTTCTTACCCTTTTGATTGCTTGTGATTCCCCTTGCCCTTTCCTTGTCCTCTTGGCCTTTGAGAACCTGCATTCTTCAATGCTTGAAGCTTGTGGCAATTTGGCCTAGTATGTCCTCGGATTCCATAGTGATGACAAAAGTGTTGAGTTTGAGGACCTCTTTGTGCCTTTAGAAGAGACTTCCCTTTTTCTTTGGGCTTGGCCACAATTGGATTTGGAGGCTTTGTCAAAACCTTTTGAGTAACCACATTTGGCTTTTTCTCAACTTTCACACTTTCAACACGAGGGGTTGTAACCGCCGGTTCTTTGGCTTTAACAAACTTCATCTCCTTAGACACATTAACGCTTGAGCTACTTTCTCTGGTGTATCCCAAGCCACTTCTATCGAAAGAGGGCTTTTGATATGCAAGCACCTTATCAAGTTTCTTTGAAGCAACACACTCCACTTTGGCATTAGCTTGAATAACCTCAAGCTCAAGAAACTTGATCCTAGAATAGGCATTCGTTAGCTCTTCATTCATCATTTCAACTTCACATTTTGTTTCTTTATACCTCACAAGTATACTCTTGTAATCCTGTTCTACTTTCTTCATTTTTCTAATGGCTACCTTAGCCACTTTAGTATACTCTCCGGTCTTCTCAAGAAGGGAATTATAGGATTCCTGCAATCCCTTTGCTCCTTCATAGATGCATTCTTCATCTTCATAAATGCATTCTTCATCTTCATCATCGGATTCCTCTCCAACCCTCATAGACTCCACTTCGGTGTGCTCGTCGAGCCCTTCCACTAGAGTGCTCAAATCTTCCTAAGAGTCCACGGGTGCAATGGTCATAAACGCGGAATAGTTTCCTTCTCCATCACAACTTTCTTCTGAATCGGAGTTGGAGCTATCCGAGTCACTTAGAGTTGTAACAAAGACTTTACCCTTTGCCTTCAAATAAGTAGGGCATTCTTTCTTCACATGGCCATGCGCTTTGCACTCATAGTGAGTGACTGCTTGAGATGGAGATGAGTCTTTGGAGTCTTTCTTCTTGAAGTCTTTCTTGTCCTTCTTGAAATTTGAGAATTTACCTTTCTCAAAAGACTTCCCATCCTTCTTGAATTTTAAGAACTTGAAAAAAGTTCTTTGCAAGGTACGCCACCTCTTTTTCAACCTCAGGCAAACAAACAGCACCTAGCCCACATAAATGTACAGTTCATACTTAATACAGATAACATATGCATCTTTAAAAGCTTCAATTAAAGGTCATATTTATAATTTAAAATTAATCACCACAGCTAACAAAAATATAGTAACATCGACAACTAAGCTATACTATATGCATTATCTAAAAACCTAACAAATTTAACTCTTTTCCTGTCCTTTCTCACACTTTCTCGATAACCAAACAGTGCTTGAGAGAACTTGACAGCGAGACTAGCCACACTATCTCCTTTAATGATCCGACGCGGAATAGCGAACTTCCAGCTCTCATTGTCTCTCTAGAAGGTTCCAGTATCTGAGCTTCCACTTCGCCTTGAAGGCTTCGACGACGAGTTCGTCAGTGACCGAGTTCCGGACTCGGCACACGCAATGGTTGATGATGGTGGACAACACTGGACATGGAATTGGATGACTTACCACTTTTATATTATTTATCAATATCAATATCTTTTTTTCTCAAAAATAAAAATAAAAATAAACAATTACCTATATCAATATAGATGTCCTGATGTACAGTTGTACACTATCCAATCCATAAATAAAATGATAAAATAGTATAAACAGATTTTGATTAAATTATATTTGTTATTTCTACTAATTCTTTAATTTAATTTTTTATTAATTAAATATTTATTCACTATAAATATTTTTGTTAAATTACTGTGTTTTTTTTATGTGAAACAAATATTATATATTAAGAGAAACGAGGCAAAATACAAAAATAACCCATCTTATTTGCTTTACACGAGCCCAGAATGAATAAGAAAATTGAAGAGATCTAGATGGGGATGATTTCTTCTCGATAATTTCTTTCGTTGTACTAAATGTGAATTCACTTTGGATTTTGGATGTGCTACATTACCACACACCATAAAGTACAAACAACACGAGCACCCATTTACCCTTAATTATATTGCTGAAAATAACTCAGGTGAATATAATTGCGATATTTGTGAGGAAGAACGAGACCACCCAAATCATTGGTTTTACTATTGTGAAGAATGTAGTTATCCTGCACATCCCAAATATATTTTTGAAGAGTTCTTAAATACTATAGATGGAGACTACAGAAATATTAAGTTCGGGAGCACTTATATATCCACCATCCATCAACATCTCCTTACTCTTGTTCAGGAGACTATGGATGTCTCTCATTGTAACATCTGTGGTCGGCCTTGCAAGGATATATCCTATGCATGTGTCACATGTAATATCAGTTTTGACTGGCAGTGTGTAAGTATCAAATGAGAAAATGAGATAAGGCATCCAACTCCTATATATCAAATGATCGATCAGTGTTGGCTGCATATCATTCAGGGGTGGCAAAGGCAAAATCAACCCAAACCCACCCACTCTAGAAGATCTGCTTGGGTTTAATTACAATGAAGAGTTTTGGACTTGGGTCATTAGGTGTAAAGGTCAATGAGTATAAAATGAAATTGTGTTATTATTATGAGTTTGTTAATGAGATCTTAATCTTGACCTGCTCAATTGTATGATAATGACTTGGTGCATGTCTTTGAGAACTTGTTGATTGAAGAAATTTGATGATAGGTTATGGTTGTGGCATGTTTTGTTGACATCAATATTCACTGGAATGATATAATTGTTGAATTTTATTGTGTCTACCTGGATAAGTTTGCTTAATTCATTTTGTATTTGTCACACGCTTTATGGTTTTATGTATTCTGGTGTAACTTCCTTTTATATATAATTGTTATTGTGAATACTTCCTGCGATAGTTGAATCTAATTGTATTTTTTTTCATATTTGCACGAGTTTTAATCACTAGTAAATTGATTCCAACATCTTTTTAAGTAAATATTTGATAGACTATGCAAATATCGTACTTCTCTGTATATTGTTATTTTGTAGTCTGTTTAGAAATTTGATTGGGCCATAATTGTTCTATGGTATCGTAATGGATTGTAGTTGTTTTCTCAACTACCTTCACAATATTTATTTAGTTTGGCTAATCTTTCTATATATTTTGTTTGTGTTCTTTGAAATTTGTATATAATGGAGTCATTCTGTATCTTGAAATATGAAAGGAATTGATGGTGGAAAGAGCAAGACACAGAGAGAGACACTGTGTGTGTGTGTGTTTTTTTTTTTTTTTATTACATAGTGTCATTAATGCCCCTTATCATATATGTTCAATTGGTTAGAGTCCGAACAGCTTTTTCTTTGGACACTGTGTTTTTACTTCTTTTATGATAGATAATTTCATGTATCATAATGTCTAATATTTCATGTTATAACTTATAACTATGAGATTTACTCATAGGCAATTTAGTTATACTCCTGCCTAATCAGCCATCATTTCTTCATATCAAGTAACTAATAATGCTTGGTCAATGTAATTGCTAGTTTGCATCATTTACACTTCTAGTATTCTTTAGTAACAAATCAAGGTAGTTATAGTTGGGTGAGACGTATATCAAATTCCTGCCATGGTATTTATATCTGAAAAAGAAATAAGAAATCATCTAAAAGAGGGGGCGCATCTTGTTTACTGATGAGAGCCTTTAGTAGTAGATGTTTTGGTTTTAAAGAACTTCTTTTGCATCAAATACTTGAAATGGATGAGATTTTAAAAAATTTGTCAAATATTTATATTATGTTATGAACAAATTGTGGATATGCGATGATATTTATGAAAATGATTTGAGAAGTGAGTGTTCCTCCTTTTTTTTTTTTTTTTTCTTTTTTTTTTTGGTTTCTGAAAAGCATGTTCTTTATATTCATTCTAGTTAGATTTTATCTTTTAGTTTGGTTGTTCCTAAGTTGTTTTTTTTTTTTTTGGTTTTTTTTTTCTTTTTGGTTTCTGGTCTTTGGGTTATAAAAGCTTACACCTACATTTTGGCTGTTACTGAGTTGTTCCATTGTTTTCCTTGAAACAATGAAACCCAATCAGGCTCCTCATGCATTTTTAGAGCAATTTGGGTGGAAATGGCAGCAACTGGAGCTTCATTTGTCAAAGTAAAGAAAAAGATACTCGGGTTTACAACTGTCTTGAAGTCTGTAGCTTGTGAATTTTATTTTTCTGCTACTCGTTGATGCTGTATTATCAAATCTGCTGACAAAATTTGCTAGTTATTGTAAATTGCAACGCCTTATATTTTGTGTTCCAGGCTAGATCATCTCTTGGGCCATGAGAAATTTGGTTAGTAATTTTAGGCTTTGTTTGGTTGGAGGAGTGGAAAAGTGAGAGGATGAAAAATTAGTGGGAGGATGAAAAATTGGGAGGATAAAAAAGTTTTGGTTTTCCCTCATATGTGATTGGTTGGAGGGGTGGAAAATTGGGAGGATGAAAAACTCTTTTGTTTGATTGGAGAGAAAAATGGGAGGATGGAAAATGTAGTTTATATGAATTGACTATTATGTGAAGAGATGGGAAAGTGAAGGGTAGGTGAGTGCAACAAAGATGAGAATATTTGTGTAATTTATTACCCACATCATCTTTTCTCCTTAGTTTTCCTCCCAAATTGGGAGGACAAAATTATATGGGCCCAGAGGGATTATTTTCCACACCATTTTCTTTCTCTCTTGTTTTCTCTCTTGAACCAAACAAGAGAAAATTTCATTTTCCACCCAATTTTCCTCTCCTTCTTTTTCATCTCCTTCTTTTTCATCTTCCCTATTTTCACCTCAACCAAACGGGGCCTTAGTTTCAGTTGGGCTAGATTTATTTTGCTCTCTCTCTCTCTCTCTCTCTCTCTCTCTCTCTCTCTCTCTCTCTCTCTCTCTCGCGTAAAACCTGAGAATGTGATAATGTCTAAAATCCACCAGAGAAACTGAGAATAAACTCTAAATTTTATTAATTTGATAACTAAATGTCTTAGAGCCTAGAACGTGTTTAAATAGTAAAATAAAAACCTAGGGCAACTAGGAAAACGCCCACCAAATCGTAATTTGTGCTAATCTCACAAGATGAGGTGGCAAAATAGTAAATTTTACCAAGAGCAACAAAATTGAGATAATTGCAGAATTAAAAACTATTGTCTCCAAAAGACGTCCCAAAATAAACGAGACCTTATTCTGAATTTAAAATTAAAAGTTATAAAGGAAATAAATATTACAAAAAATGGTAGAAATGAAAATTTTAGGGACTTTGCCCAAAAAGTGGCTTCAAATGTGGTCTAAGGCGGCAATTTTTTTTTTTTTTTTATCCCAGTATCATTTCCATACATGTCACCAATTTTTATGCAATTTTATCTTTATCATTGATGATTTTTACTAGTACTTTTTTTTTTTAAATCGTTGTCACCGTGTGTGTGTTTCATGGTTTAATGGTCTTACTTGAGAATTCCTAGAAGCATGTACTTTTGTGATACCCGAAACCATAAAATCAAGGGATCAAAAGAAATAGAAAAGAAACACCCCCCCTCCCCTCGTAGGGTTGAGAATCAGAGAGATAATAGTATAAAGTAAAGAAATAGAAAAAATAAAATGCCAAAAATTGAAGGAAAGAAAAGAATATAAAACTAGGATACCTACTCACAAACCCAAGACCCCACCATAATTTTCTTTTTCTCTTTCCTTCTTTTAAATTTGTTTCGAAGTTTAGAGAGGAAATGAAATATTAATTTGAAATGGAATAGATTGGAATAAAAAGGCTTAAGATAATCTCCATATTTAGATTTTAAGAAAATAATAATGAATAAAAAATAAGGAAAAAAAAAAACTTTGTCTCAATTAATCAAGTGAAGGAGGTGTTCTTCCATTTGATCCTTTGTTTTTTTGTTTCAAACAAAAGAAGGATTCCTTGCTTTCACTCCTCTCTAGCATAAATTTTTCTCATCTTATATTGATGAACATGAATAAAAAAATAAGAAAAAAAGAATAACTTTGTCTCAATTGATCAAGTGAAGGAGGTGTTCAATTCCATTTGTTCTTTTGTTGTTGGTTTTTTTTTTTTTTTTTTCAACAAAAGAAGGATTCCTTGCTTTCACCCCTCTCAAGCATAAATTTATCTCAACTTATATTGGTGTTCATCATCGTATAGGAAAAGTTTAATATATTTGCTTTACTATTTATTGAGTCATATTATTTGTAAATTTGTAGACATAATAGTGTAATCATAATTAAATGAATTTGTAAAGGACGTTGTTGATCCTTATAAAGTCACAACTATCAACTCTTTGCATAGTGTTTGGATGAAAGGAATATAGAAAGAAATGATTTATTGTTTATTTATTTTGAAAGTCATAAACTTATAATAGCAAAATGAATGGAATGGTTAAATTTGTTCCACTTCCACCCACAAATTTTTATGGAAAATACTAAAGGCACAACAAATTTCATTATAAAAGTTTTACATATTAACATAACAATGGATATCCTAGATAACACATTAACAACAAAATTAAGACATATATTACAAAAATGATATATCAATTTATCACGTAACTGTGTTCAAATTAAAATAAAATTTTTTTTCTTGGATACATGTATTTGACGTATATGTAGTAAAATTTGCATTGCGCCTTTAATCAGTAATTTTGTATTGCGTGTGGGCAAAATGGTACATTGTTATTAATTAAATCAAAATTAGATGTTTACCTCCATTCAACTAAAGCACAAATCATTCTCAAAAAAATAAATAATAAATAATAATAATAAAGCACCAATAAAAAATAAAGAACAAAGATGACATTAAATTCCTTCTCTCTCTCTCTCTCTCTCTCTCTCTCTCTCTCTCTCTCTCTCTCCTTCCCTTACATCTAACATCCAAAGAAAAAAAGAGATCATCAAATTTACACGTAAATTTTTTCATTCCTTCCCACTTCTTTACACTATCTAAATTCTATTTTGAAATTAAAAGAAAAGGAATCAATGGTGCTATAAATATTGATCTACCCAACATAAATTATTCATGCAACCAAACGGATCAATGGTTGTATATTTTAAGACAGCCAACAATTGATAGCTTGACCAACGAAGATTTGAAGCCAAATCCAAGTTCTTGTTCAATTCCTACGTAAGTATTGCTTGCTGTTATTATTTTAAATAAAACAATAGCTTGTTCTGTATTATAGAAGTGAAATACAATAAGGTTTCATTGCTATTTTGAAATTAAAATTTATGATGAGTTAGTGGGCATTTTTCTTAGCTTATTCCCCAATTTGTTTCCCTAAATTGAGAGATCCCAGCCCAGTTTCATTTGAAGATGATCGTCTCTTTTAAATGCAAGTAGCATTTTGTTGAAGTGTACAAAAAGTTGTACTTGTTCGAAGAGTTCATTTTCCAGGTGAGTATCCAAGATAATCCATTAATACTTATTTATTCACATACATATATAACACCACCTAATCAATTAGAAGCAAAACACACACAACTATCAAGTGTAATAGACAAAAGCAAAGCATCCACCACTTTCAACCATATGATGAGGGGACTTGCACCTACAGTTTCTACAGTTTACCTTGCAAACGGTTTGTTTATCATTGCCCCCTCTGTAAGCTTGACTTTGGTATCAAATGTGCCTCGCTACCGCTCATCTTTTTGAAGTTCAAATTCATGAGCTGGTTAATCATCTTTAATAGGTTAATATTATTTATCAACAACAAAATAAAAAATATTCTTAAATAAAATTTTTTTTTTTTTTTAAATTAATGCATTAGTTTGTAAGATTTGAATAATAAATAAAATATATACTCCAAGAATCATTGATTTTCATTTTGTATAGCCGGCCTTTAGGCAAAACATTACTTGTTAGTTGAGTTAAAATTAGATTTTTACCCCCATTCAGTTCAAGGTGCCGATAAATAGTAAATAAATATAAATAATATTAAGTTCTAAAGAAAAAAAATTATCTGATTCCTTTATTTCTTATTTCATATACATTAATCATTCATTTCTTCCCACTCTTTCAAGCTCTCCAAATTCTATTTTAGAAATCCAAATAAAAGGTTTGACAGAAGTGGAGGTTTAAATATATATCTACCCAACCTAAATTTATGCAGCAAAACGGACCGTACCTTATATACTTAAGAGGTAACGTGGTACTTGGCCAACGAAGTTTTGAAGCCAAGCACAAGTTCTTGTTCCTACATTTTCTTGTTCCTACGTGAGAATTGCTTGTTCTTTTATATATATACATAATGTAGCTTATGTTGTATTAATAATATAGTATTATAGAAGTGAAATGCAATAAGATTTTGTTGCTATTTTGCTATTCCATTTGAAGATGATCATCATCCATTTTTAGTGTAGGGAATTGGAGTGACAAAAGGGTGCATTCTATTGAAGAGCACGGAAATTGAATTTTGCTATTTATGATACAAATGAATATGGAAGGTGAGTATATTTAAGACAATCATTCATTAATATTTTTCAAATATATAGAACTCCCTATTCAGTTAAAAGCAAATTACACTCACGAGTATCAAGTCTAATAATACACAAAAGCAAAGCATCCACCACTTTCAATTTCTTTAAACAAATTAGTTGTGTGTCTGATTTACAGGGGAACTTAAACACATTAGCCATGAGCATCCTTTGGTCTCCTTTGAAGCTTTAGGACATTTTAGTTCTTTTATATGTATCGGATGCGGTAAAGGCCTACATGGTTCATGCTACGGTTGCGATATTTGTTATCCCTCTTTTGCCCTTCACGAGTCATGTTTCGAAGTAGCCCACTCCCACGAGGTGCAACACCCCATACACGAGGTGCACCCTCTGATCATTTGCAAAACACCACCGTATGATAAGGAGACTTGCACATGCAATATCTGCGGTGAACCTTGCATGAGGTTTATTGTTTACCACTGTCCCCTTTGCAAAATTTACGTTCATTTCAAGTGTCTTTCGTTATCGCTCTCCATTGAAAGTGAAATTCACAACCACCCATTGACTTTATTCGGGAAGTCAATCACATTCATTTGTGATTTTTGTGGTAAAGAAAGCAAAAGCATGCCCTACATATGTGCTGGTAGCACTTGTGGATTTTGGGCCCACCGTAAATGTGCTTCCTTACCACGCATGGTCAAACGTGTGCGCCATAAGCACCCTCTCATCCTCACTAACTCTATTAAGGACGATCATTCTGAGCATCGAGTTTGCCAACTTTGCGTGAAACATGTAGACACAAACCATGGGGTTTATTATTGCTCAAGTTGTGATTACGTTGCCCACCTTGATTGCGCTACAGACGAGGATGGCATGGATGAAAATCTTATGTTGGAATCTAAAGGCAAGGAGCCTACTGAGTCAACAAATATGATGAAATACGAAGATCCGGAGCTTGATGAACTCATCAATGAATTATCTTATATTGTCAAAAAAACCAAGGTGGGAGAGGACAAAATTAAAGTACCAATAGAAATCAAACGTTTGTATCATGAGCATGACTTACAGCTTATTGAGGAGCTTGAGAACTACGAAATATGTGACGGGTGTGTACAGCTTATCTTCCCTCCATTTTACAGTTGTACTCGGTGTAGTTTCGTTCTTCATAAATCATGTGCAGAATTACCCCATATAAAGCGACATCCATTTCATCAACACCCCCTCACCCTTAAGTTTAAGAGACCTTTACTTTTTGGTTGTGATGCTTGTGGCTATAAGAGTACTGGCTTTAGCTACAACTGTTACGAATGCGATTTTGATCTTGATGTCTCTTGTAGTTTGATATCAGAATTAGACATGCTGACTCACGTTGGTCATAAGCACCCCCTAATCTTCTCTAGCACAACTAATGATGAGGAGTGTAGTGCTTGTAATTCTAAAGGAAGAATCTTTCGTTGTACTAAATGTGAATTCACTTTGGATTTTGGATGTGCTACATTACCACACACCGTAAAGTACAAACAACACGAACACCCATTTACCCTTAGTTATATTGCTGAAGATGACTCAGGTGAATATTATTGCGATATTTGTGAGGAAGAACGAGACCACCCAAAGCATTGGTTTTACTATTGTGAAAAATGTAGTTATCCTGCTCATCCCAAATGTATTTTTGGAAAGTCATGGTATTACTTAGAGACAGGCTACAAAAATATTAAGTTCGGGAGCAGTTACATATCCGCCGTCCACCAACATCCCCTTACTCTTGTTCAGGAGACTAAGGGCGTCTCTCATTGTATCAAGTGTGGACGATCTAGCCAAGATATGGCCTACGCATGTGCCACATGTAATATCAGTTTTCACAGGTCGTGTGTATGAGTATTAAATTAGAAAATGACATAAGTGGCACCCAACTCCAATCAAGGATGGACATTGCCTTAAGAGTTGTGTTAATAAGACACTATGTATGTATGTATGTATTTAACTTTTTTTCTTTGCATCCATATGGAAAATTGTTTTTATTATCAACAAAGAATTATCTTTTTAAAGTAATTATCCGTTTCTTTCTTATTTCATTTTTATTGTTATAACCGAATTTGAAATAGTGATGAAATGAATGATGAATTTGTATTAATGCTGTGCTGCATTTAAAGAGAGAAAACAATAAATTGGAAATATTTATGATTAAAGCTTAAATTAATACACACCAAGAGCTTCCTGTCAGTGTCAGAGAACATATTCTATTGTAGGCTACAGTAGTTCTAGCCAACAAGGCGATGCTGGCCCGTTGGGGACATGTACCAAGACCTTTCTTCTCCTCCTTTTTTATTTTTATTTTTTATAGATAAGTACCAATATTTATGATTTGGTAGAGCTATCAAATACAATAATGCTGCCGCTAGCTTCTCTTATGGGTATTATAATTACATGCCTTATTTATAAGAATGTCAGGATTATTGGTTATAGCGATTTAATTTGCAGTCTTTCCCTTGAATATATATATGGCTAATTAATCCCACTATGGCTCTATAATGTTTTTTTTTTATGCCCGTATACCTGTCAACACAGAAACCAAATGGGAAAAAAAATCGATGAAAATTAAATTTCTTTTCTTTTTCCCAATTGTTTCAGAAAATGAATAAAATGTCATCATTTTAAACATACAATAATATAAAATGGGAACTTAAACGTTGTAATTGGATTTTCTTTTTATTCTATTGAAAATCCATTAAATCCAATAATTATATTCAATGAAATTAATTTGTCTTCCTTTTCACAATTGTTTCAGAAAGAAAAATGTTACGTCCATAACATTTTTACAATACTTTTACAACAATTAAAGTATATCAACACTTTCACAACATTTTTACAACCTACCACTTAAGATTTGTTGTGAGAGTATTGTGAAAATATTGTGGACAAAGTTTATCTCCATACTAATTTGGAGAGAAACTCTTCAAACTTCTCATATATTTCTTTTTTGGGTGTGAATTTTGAAAATCTAACTGTTAAATTTTATGTTTCTTATGTTCTTAACATGCATATCAAATTTCGTTCAAATCAGATATTATTTACTATTTGATCAATTAACTTATTTTTATATATAACTTTAGATTACAAAAACTTGAAATTATAACATTTATTTGATGACATAGCAATTGATCTTTGATTTTCTTGAAATTTTGTAAGCATTAAAAATGTAATAAGAACATACAATCTAACGGTTAAATTTTCAAAATTCACACACAATATAAATATATATGATGAGTTTGTAGGGTTTCTCTCCAAACTAGTTTGGAGAGAAACTTTGTTCCATATTAAATATTAAATTATCTTATTCCTATTCTAGTTAATTAATCTTCACATGTACTTATTAATCTTCACATGTAAGTACAGTATCTTCTTTATTGGGGAGAATTTTCTAGCATAATCATTTTTAACATCATGCATAAGCAGCAATGTACACTTTTTTCTTTTTTCTTTTTTCTTTTTTTCTTTTTTTCTTTTTTTGACAAAGCAGCAATGTTAACTAAACTATATGTTTTTTCTAAATAAATACAATTTTAATTTTCCTTTCCTTTATTCTTTGAGTACAACCAATTAAGCAAGCATCACAGCCCTATTTTGCTTTTCTCTTCTCTTTTTTAGCTTTTAACCTTCAGCTATAATTTGCATGTATGAAAGCTTTCTAAGAAGCAAGCACCAATGATTCCTTTTGTAATTTTCCTCCTCTTCTAAGCCAACATTCGCTTGATTGGAACAATTTTACTGCTGATCACCCGACTACCCAACCTCCCTTCCTTCTTACTTTCTCATATAGATACAATAAAATAAAAGAAATCCTAGAAGTAGTCATGTATTAGAAAAACCAAACAAATCATACATAGCCCTATATAGATCATAATCCCAGGTTCCAAGCAGCTGCAATCAACATTTTATTTCAGAAACTAGGCCAAGCCCATTTGTCTCTCCCACTTAAGGTCCTCAGAGAATTCAGAAAGTGCAGCTCGAGGATTACCATTTGATATAGATAAGTAATATTGAGCAGTCCCATCATCGACTTGCATGCTTCTCTTCAATGAGTCAAGAACCTTTCTCTTGCCTTGTTCAGTTGTCATTTTATTCAACATATGGCTAGAGTTTCCATTCGGACCACCTTCAAGATACAACACTGCCACTTCCCTTTTTGCATATGTATCTAGCTCGATGTAGCATGCACCATTTACAAGAATGTCAGGATTGCTTATAGGGATTAACAACCTCTCCCTTGAGTATATGCCATGGTCGCTCATCATGTTGTTTAAACGTTTTATGTCCATAACCTGCTAACGCCAAAAACAGAAAAATTATGAATGTACACACAAGTACACAGACTATGTACAAGACAGGAAGAGCAAACCAACTTGGACTAACAATTTGCATGCAGGAGAAAAGTTCAAATTTTTTTCTTTTAAGTACAATCTAGACCTCAATAACCAAAAGGGTAAAAAAATTTCTGTTCGGTATCTCGTGTTGATATATTTTTCTTATGAGAAATGATATGTCTACAACATTTTTACAACAAATCTTAAGTGGCAAGTTGTTACTGGTTGTTATTGTTGGGGCAAAAAAGTAATCTTAATGTTAGTTTCAAATTTGAACCAATAACAACTAACCACCTGTGATTTGTTGTAAAAATATTGTAAAATTGTTGTAGACGTAACATCTCTCTTTTCTTATATATCATAATTTATGGAATATTATCTCTTTTCTATATCAAACATTCATTTAAAAATGGGAATAAAATTTTACCTAATTTATCAATTTCTTATTATCTTTTAAGATTCAAAACTTATAAAAGGGAAACAAGGTACATAAAAAAGAAGGGGAAATACAGGAGCAAGAGTTGTAATCAAAGAGAAAAAATAATAAAAGAACATTATAATTACCTTTCAAAAATTAACAAATATAGCATCTCATATTCTTAATGTAATATCTTATTCACATTCGTATAAATTTGTGTATAAGCAAAAAAATATGGGGATAATCACATTAAAAAAAAAATCTAGAGTTTGATAATATTTTCATGTCAAAATCTGACGTTTTACGTGCACAAATGCTCACAGTATTACAATTTGAACATTTTAAGTATATATATTAACCAACATAATGGAAATTCATGTAAAGAATATTTTTGAGTCCGTCTAGGTACTAAAAAATCCTTTCATTCATAAGTGGATTTTTTTACGTTGAAAAGATTGGAAAATGACTTATTTGTAAGTAAGAAAAAAAAAAAAACCCTTAAAAAATAATTACAATAAAATGAATATTCTATTTTTGTGGGTTTCCTACACTAACATTCCATTACCATATAATATCCGTGTGCCACAACTCTAGGGTAGTTAGTAGTTACATATATATTCATTCATAATTTGATTTCACCTGTTCTCAATCATTCTGCATAAAATATTTTCATGAAACAACCATTACAAAATATTCATTACCCATCTTCTTCTACTCTCTAATAACGCGACAACAACAACAATAACAAACAAAACCTTAGTCCCAAAATTTTGGTGCCGGCTATGGATCCTCAACAAATTAGTTAGGGTCAGCCATATGTATGCACAAAGCTAAACCACTTTATGATTTCCTAAAAGCAATGACAGAGGTGTTCTCAACCATTTTCCCATAAACTATTTTCATCAAACAATACCCGTACATAATACCCTCTGCACACCTTCTTTTTCCAATGTCCATAATAGCGATAACATAAGTTTGTGCAAAACTAAAACCTCTATAGGGTTATTCAACCTAAAACATTTTGAAGAGGTATATTTTCTGAACAAGACACCAGGAATCACTAACAGCAAAGATTACCAAGTGAGGGTTCCACAATACAAACAATAGCTAGCTGCTTGACACAATTATTTGCTAGTTGAGTCAATTTGCAGATATTCACCCTATTGACAATCACCAATGCAAAATGTTGAACATATTGTAGGACCTTTTGCATTTTCTCAAGGGAAATGCCTATATCAAAACAGAGAAATCAATCTCAAAATCCTTTCTCTTCTTTTTAGTTTCTCCACCAGCATTTTTCCTTGTATTGCCCACCTTTGAGAACTCCTACTTTATATTGCAATTCTTAAGTTTTTTTTTTTTGGATAAGTAAGCAATTCTTAAAATTTCGAACACCCAAAATGAAACAATAAGAAACAATAAGCCTTTTTAGCAATTAAACGACAAGAAAAGAAATTGGGAAACTTGCATCCAAACTTGGGGATCACTGATCACATGGCTTTGCAACACTAGTGCCAATCATGCCAACCAAAGAATAATCACAATTGCATGCATATTGATCCATCATATATAATCCAGTATCTTAGACAAAATCCCTAACTTATGAACTAAAATTTTTCTTAACTCTCTCTCTCTCAAATAGCTAGTCAACATTTTCTTTTATGTGCACGTTGAAAATTTATTCGTTCCTCATAAGAAGTATACCCAAAAAAAAAAAAAAAAAAAAACCTAATTTTCCTTTCTCTTTCCCACAGTTTCTAGGCAAACAAACAGCACCTACCCCACATAAATGTACAGTTCATACTTCATACAGATAACATATGTATGTATAAAAGCCTCATCAACGGTCATATTTATTATTTAATTTAACAAAAAATGTACTAACATCAACAACTAAGCTATACTATATGCATTAACTAAAAACCTAACAAATTAAAAAAATTTCCTGTCCTTTCCCGCACTTTCTCGATAACCAAACAGAAATTGAGAAATTGAAAATTAAAAAAATAAATAAATAAACCTGAACAGAGTACTTGACAGCGAGACTAGCGACACTATCTCCTCTAACAATCCGATGCGAAATCGCGAACTTCCAAATCCCACTGTCTCTCCAGAAGCTTCCAGAGACAGGCTTTCCGATCACGTCTCCGAGTTTCCACTTCGCCTTGAAGGCCTCGACGACGAGCTCGTAGGCGACCGAGTTCCAGACTCGGCACACGCAACTCGCTCGAGCGAGCTCCGAGACGCCGCCGCCGCCGCCGCCGCCGCCGCTGAGCCTCTCGAGGATCAGGCGGAGAGTTTCACGGTACGTAAGGACCGAAGAGAAGTCGCAGGAGGTAGTTATTATTGCCGTTGCGGATTCCGCAGTGGTTGTTGCGGTGAGGATTTCGTCTTTGTCGCCACAACAACCCATTTTTTTAGAGAGAGCGAGAGGGAAAGATAGATTGGGTTTTTGAAGCTGGTGGCGAAATTTATTGGAGGATATTGTGAATTGTCGCCGTAACAAAATATAAAATGTGACTTCTTTTTTTTTTTTTTTCAGAGTTTGGAATGGTTGGTGGTGGATAACATTGGTTATGGAATTAGAAGCGCTTTAATCTCCACCTACACCAAAAATTAATTGGTGTCTTAGTTTGATGATAAAAAATTATCATCAAGAGCGGCTGCTATAAGTTGAAACTCTCTCAAAAAAAAAAAAACTTCAATTATTACTTTTATTTATCTATATCAAGAACTTTTTTTTTTCTCAAAAAAAAAAAATTATAGATGTACAGTTTGTACACTTTCTATACATAAAATGATAAAAATAGTATTGGACAGATTTTGATTAAATTATATTCGATAATACTAATTCTTTAATTTAATTTTTTATTATTTAAATAATTATTCTCTATAAATATTTTTTGTTAAATTATTGATTTTTTTAATAATGAAACAGATATTATATTAAGAGAAATGAGGCAAACTAGGAGAAGAATCTATTTTATCTGCTTCTCTAAGAGCCCAAAACATAGACGAAAATGGAAGAGATGGTGATGATTCTTTCTCAATTACATGAGGAGGCCCAAGCCCAACTAGTTAGCAAGTGTGCTGCAGAGTTGGGCTCACAAAGACTCTGTTTGGTTGGATGGAAAATATTTTTTGATCTTAAAATAAATTTCTGAAAAAGAACATATTATCAAGTGTATGGTTGCATTTTTAAAAATGCTCCGGAAAACATTTTCATTTGAACGGCAATAGGTGGTGATTGATGGCAATGGTTGGCAACTGGAGATTTAGGATGTTAGTAGATGTGGAGGTTGGGTGGCTAACAGTAAAAGAGGGTGGCTGACATTTTTAGTTGCCCCAAATACATGAAAATGTGGAAAGTATTTTTTGGAAATCAATTTCCGTCCAACCAAACACATGAAACATACAAATATTTTCTGAAAGTTGAGAAACTAATTTTGAATTCTTCAATCAATGGTGCAATGAGCTAATGTGGACGATTAGTGGAGCTCTGAATTGGTACAATTGCACAAGAAGCATCCCCTTCAAAAATAACCTTTTGAAAGCCAAGTTTTTAGCTTTATTGACAGCTAGAAGAGCACCCTTTGATTTAGCCCTTATTGCTTCTCCAGTAAGGTCAAAAGAAGTCCAAGTGAAGAGAATTTTGTCTTAGAGATTCAAGTTACAGAACAAGGCAGCTTGACTAGTGTGGTTGTCTCAGTTAGCATCATCATCAGATAGCATAAATGTATAGAATCCATTGGTGACACCATATCCCAAGTTTGAAGATGTGGCTGAAGATATCTTAACCATCTTCAGCTTAGGAAAAATATGTATATCTTTTTTTTTTTTCTACATTGAATTATAAATGGATATCATTGAAGGAAAGGAAGGTTGTTCTTTCAAATTTGAATGATTGTACTTGGATTCTGTAAAGTTTTGTCATGCATTATATGATATCATGAGTTTGGATTAGTAGCTAGCTTAATCATCAACACAAAATGAGAAGTTTAGAAAAAGTAATCAGAAACATTATATTTGACTATCTTAAATCCAGTTCACTTGATAAATAGCTTACAACATTACAGCTTGAAAAGTTCACAATAAAAACCTATATGATTTCAAGCTTCTTCGGTGGTATCTTGCAACACAACAATATAGAAATACAATCTTCTCCAAAAAAAAAAAAAAAAAAAAAAAGCATCTATGCCATGAAAAGGGTAATCCCATGACCCAGGTCCAACTTCTAGCCCAAATGCAAACCTTTCCATTCTGGATCCAGAAAGCAAAACACCAACTTCACCATCCCTGACCAAGCCCATATGCATCCGTATAACCAGCCCCATGAACATGAGCATGATCATCATGATGTTCATGGCCACCATGACCATGGTGATGGTGATGGTGATGATCACTGTTTTTTGCTTCATCTAACATCTTTTGAATATGCTCTGGGATAGGCTCTTCCTCAACTTTTCTCACAGATTTGGGTAATGACAATACAAACCGAACAATATTCTCAGATAGTTCATCAGCTGCATCCTCCTGATTTTACCAAAACAATGAGCTTATTAGTATTTTGAAAGCAACAAAACATTACAATCACTACACCATCAGCCATTTGAATTAAGTAATTAAGTGAACCATGCACCATATAGTGTAAATATATAGTAACCATCTTTGGAAAAATGAGTGTAAGTCAAAGTCCTAAAACAAATTAAAAGGCCATGTCAGTGCACAAGGCTCCAACTAAGGCAACCTTACCCCCAATTCAAAGTACTGCAACAAATGATGGGTTTTATTTTCTTTCTTTCTCTTTTTTTTTTCTTTTTCTTTTTTTTTTTGGGGGGGGGGTGGGGGGGGCATTCTATTTCTATATCCTTTCTTATATACTAGATGGAAATTCAGTATATGTAATCATTAAACAATGAGCAATCATTTCCAACTAGGAACTTTAATTGACTGATTCTATCTATAAATTGTACAAGCTTTATTCAGGCAGATTTCCAAACATCTTTCTCTTTTCGACAATGAATTCTGATTCGCATACTCAGAGGATTGTATTTTTGTGAAGGCTCTGCATTAGGTCCATCAAATGAGAGAGAGCAGAAACTTCTAGAGGGAATAAATGTCTTGATTCATGGCTACAATGAAGGCAGCATGAGTCTTGAATATGACAAGGAAAGCACAACTAAAGTGTATTAATATTAGTTTTATATAAATTCAACTCCATCAAGAACTCCACCAAAGACAAAAGTCAAATTGAGAAAATAATATTCAGAGTAGAGTTCTTTTTTTCCCCCAAAGCCTACATTATCAAGCAAGCTCTATGCATATGACTTCCAATAGATTGTAATACATGTCACAAACTTGAAGCTAGTAACAGCCATGGTAATCCAAGGCTTCTTTTAATGCTGGAAACATGCATCTCTTCATGTTGTCCTAAATTTTGCACACAGCCAATTGTGTGCCTAGGGGGAAAGGAGGAGAGAGTTGCAGTAGGTTGTTAGCCAGCATAAAACTTAGTCAATTCTCATGAATGGCTCAAGAAACTGAGATGTACCCATTTTTTAATGGGGGTGGAAAGAGAGAGAGAGAGAGAGAGAGAGAGAGAGAAAAGAAACCAATAAACAGACAAAAGTCTATTTGAGTTAACATCTCTTTTTCGTTTTTGAACATCGAACATTTTATTAAATTGTAAAAAGTTAAGGCTAAATCTATCTTCCTTGCAGCTTGTACTTGTACTTTCTAAGCCTGTATCTCTTCCAAACTATCTCAAGTTTTCAATATTTTATGAAGGCATGGAAACAACATAGTGATTTAGGCATGAAGTCCTCCAATGGAGTCCTTTTTTGGGATGTGAGCTTCTTTAGGGGCGTGCATGTTCGGGAATTAGAGGCTTTGTCAAGCTTCATGGAAACCATATATGGTTCTTCAATAAGGGGGTTTGGTGAGGATAAGATGTGTTGGATACCTAGCAAAGATAAGGGGTTCATGGTGAATGATTATTATAGAATTTTAGTTGGCCCTACTATCTACGGTTTTCCTCGGAGAAGTATTTGAAGCAAAAGATCCCCTCTAGAGTAGCTTTCTTTGTATGGACTGCTGCCTTAGGGAAATGCTTGAAGATTGAAAATTTACGAAAAAGGAAGGTGTGGATCTTGGATTGGTGCTACATGTGCAAGAGTAATGGTGAATCGGTCGACCATCTCTTCCTTCAATGTCCCGTTGTTATGGATCTATGGTCTATGGTTTTGGGTTTATTTGGAGTAACTTGGGTTATGCCGCATACTGTTTTGGGGCTGTTAGGGTGTTGGCAAGGCAGCTTTGGTCGTCATCGAAAAGGTTATATATGGTCCATCGTTTCTCATTGCTTAATGTGGTGTCTTTGGAGGGAGAGAAATAGTAGATGTTTTGAAGATATTGAGAGATCTATTCCGGACCTCAAGCTATTCTTTTTTAGAACTTTATTGGATTGGTTGTTTGCTTTGCAAAAACAATCATTCCCTTCTTTTATTGATTTCCTAGATTCATGCAATTTTTGTATTTGATTTGTTGACCCCTTGTACACTCCCTATGTACTAGGGTGTCTCCTTTTTGATATCAATAAATCTTATTACTTATAAAAAAAAAAACATAGTGATTTAGGCACACCATCTAAAATGCAAGCGCAGGCACGGCCAAGCCCCTGTGCCAAGCCATGGCCACCCGCTTTCCTGACATGGCCTTGGCTTGCACCATCTGTCAACACTTATTATTTTTGTTTTTGGCTAGTGGCATCCAGAAACTGGAACTAAACTATTCTACACTTAAACATGTATGTTTTATCTTTCCTTTGATGAGTCATATGTAAATATTTGAAGAAAGCTAGACATATAGTATCAAATTCTAACAACAGACTTCTCTAAGTTGCTCCACTTGCAAGGTATATAGCAGTCACCAGCTCATTCATTGACTGTGGAGTACACCACTGATAAGTGATAAGGTGTGTACAAATACTTCACAACCTTGAACCTACTTCATATGGTCTACCATCTACAAGTTATTGCAGGCGTTGTCTGCATCTGATTCTAGATGAGCGACACTTCAAAGTTAGCCATTCTCATTAATCAAACAGACTCTAGTCAAAAGAAAAAATTCTAGGTTAACCATAAGTAGTTGAATAACTATAGCTTGAAATCAATATACAGTCACAATTCTCCACTTGATGTGCTAGATATTCATATTGCTTAACTAAACTCAATATCATTCCAAAAAATTGATCAAATCAATTCTTCTGAAATTTGAAACCCAAGCAAATGCAACCAGGATTCTGAAACCACTGCTCTCAATCACACACAACAAAAACAACCATAACAAGATTCTTACCTGAGCCCACCGCCCACCAGAATGCGTGACAAAAGCTGCCTGGGGAAGTGCATCAGCAACACGACGTCCCTCTTCACTCCATTCTTTGGACCAACCACCAGACCAGAGCACTTGCATTGGCATATCTTTTAAACCCTCAGAACCACCCCACTCAGCAATATCAAAGCTAAAATTCATCTTCTTCCCCGTTCCCACAACTGCTCTCCTGCCATCCCTTCCCCTCAAAAGAACTCTATTGGCCTCCACATCCAAAGAACCAATCCCCTTCGAACAACACATCTTAATCAAACTTCTAAACACAAATGAAACCCCCAACATGAGCTCTCTAAGCACCGGGAATTCCAAAACACACAAAGGCAACGCCCCTACCCCTCTAGAATTAGTATCAACAAGTGTCACACTCCTCACCAAGCTTGGATTCTCCAGAACCCAATTTGATCCCAACCCCAAACCCGAATCGTGCAAAACCAAATGCACAGGAGCCAACCCCATTGTCTGCACCACTTGCCCCAACACCCTCCCCATCTCCACAGGACCCAATTCTATTGGCCTAACAACCTTCCTCTTCGAAACCCGGTTCCCAATCTCCTCATAAGGAATCTGACCAGTCTCAATCATCCTATCAAACGCAAAAAACAGACCCTTTTCTTGAATTTCATCATACACATCCATAAACCTCCCTAAAATCCCATTCCCTCCCTCAACAACCTCTTCCACAGACTTATCCGAAAACCCATTTCCTGGGAAATCAATAGCAACAACATGAACCCCTTTTGAGCCCAAAATCCTAATAACTTCACGAAATGAGTAAGAACTAAGACCCAAACCATGAACTAAAACAATATTTTCAGACGCTACAGGACCATGTTCAACAGTGAATACCTCAATAGGTGCTTGGTTTGGACTCGTTTGGACCTTAACAATGCGACCTTTAGAGTAATGCTGACGAAGATTACTGGGTAGACTCAAAAACCAAGACTTGGGGTCTTGATGAGGGGTTAGATAAGAGACTGAGATAAAGAAGAAGGTTGCGAGCGAGACCAAGAGAGTGAAGTAAAACCAAAAAGTGAAGGGGTTTGTGGAAGCTGGAGGTGAAATGGGTTTGTGGGGTTTGGGTTTTTGGGTTTGGGAGTTTGATTTTTTGGGGGATTTGGGTTGTTGTTGCTCTTGCTCTTCGGTTATGATCGCCATTGATGATGGATTTGTGAGGTTTTTGGAGCTTTGGGTTTTTATATAGAGCTACAGCAAATAGTGACTCACCGGAGTTGCTGACGTGGCCGGTGCTCTTGGTAGTGACAAAGTGAAAACACACCCAGCTCAGTTTTTTAGCAGTGTTCGAGCTTTTTCCCAAATCGAAGAGAGATTCAAATTGGCAACAGAGAGTCGTGAGTTGGGTATGAAATTATGTCGAGGCTTGTTAGTTGTTACGGCTAAAATGGTCGCGTTTATAACTATTTTTTTAGTAACGAGCTTTTATTACAACTTTTTTTCGCTTTATCCAGACTAGGTAATAATTTCAAAAGCGGCTTTGCACTTTTAAGATTCGTCGTAATAATTTCAAAGAGCGACTTTGTTAATGAAAAGCACCACCATACTTTTAGTATTTCAATTTTCAACCAATTCTTTTTGAAGAACAAATAAAGTATTAAAAGAAATTAAATATTTGTATTTTTCAACCCGTCAAACAATACTATTGAGTATTTCCAACCAATTAATTTAATTTAAAGTATTAACATTCTTTTTTAAAAAAATAAAAAGAAATAATAAAATATGATTCTTTTTCAAATCTTTTTGACTGTTGAGTTTTTCTTCTAATTAATTTAATCTTTCTAGTTTTAATAAAAGGAAAATAAAATATAATTATTTTATACACTTTATAGACAATAAGCAAGAATAGATACACCTAAAAACATTATTTCTAAAAAAACATTCCTTTTTGAAGAACAAATAAAAAATAAAAGGAAATCAAATATAATTCATTTAAACACAATATAATTCTCTTTCAAATCAGTTAGACTTTTGGGTTTTTTCTTTCAATTAATTTAATTTTTCAAGTTATAATAAAGGGAAATAAAATATAATTATTTTACACACTTTATAGACAATAAATAAGAATAGATACACCCAAAAACATTTATAAAAAAATTCCTTTTTGAAAGAACAAACAAAAAATGAAAGGAAATCAAATATAATTAATACACAATTTATAGACAATAAGTAAAAATAGATAACAACTTATGTCGTTACCAATCTATCATTCAACAAAAGAAAACTTAATCAATTATGCACTTTATAAACACTAGCATGTAAACTCATGCATACGCATGGATACATTTAAAAATAGACACATTATTTTAATCATAAAAGTATATATAATATTAATCGAATTATTAAAAAATAATAATTAGATGCATATTAAAAAATTTGCCTAAATTTAATACTACTTATAATCATTTTTATTCTAATTTTTAACAAGATATAAAGTGTGGTGATATTTGTTGGTTTTTTATTTTTATATACTATTAAAATTGGACTCTTAGTATTTTGGACCCATTAAATTATTTAGC